>PVLD010023874.1:0-15495 GCA_004027595.1 Dinomys branickii | reverse complement strand
CGGATGTTGCTGCTCCCACCGGATGCTTGGCTCAGGGGGTGAATCCGAATTTCTGAGAAGGAATTTTTGGTTGGTTGAGCTGCTAAGGGCTGGAAACGGGGATCTGAGGGAGTTGGGTGATTTGAGGCTGAAGAGAGATGCAACAGCTTGCGCAGTGATTTTAACGGCTGGCTCTGAAAGAAAAGATGAGAATGCATGTATGATTTAATTTAGAGCAGACCAGGGAGCTGGGAGGAAATGGAGCAGAGAGAGCCAAGGAAGGCAAATGTGGTTGGAGGGGCCAGCGCACGTCTACATGCTCTCTGGCTTTCTTCAGGTAAGACTAGAGTCGCTTTTCTTTCAGGTGAAACCCTGGCAATCTGGAGAAGACAACTAGAGCTCAAAGACCCAGATGAGAGCTCCTTCAGTCTGGCTACATGCTCTCTTTACCATGAGGCTTTCATGCTTCAACCACAGGAAAGAAAAGGAATTTAAAAAGAGGGATATGCCTCTCTTTTCTGAGAAGATTTCCCCAAAGCGCCACATAATGCTTCTACTTATACTTCAACAAGTAGGATTTAGGTACACAAGCATATCTAGGGGCAAGAGAAATCCGGAAAAATATGTTTTAGTTAGGTAGCTATATACCAAGCTAAAATCACACATCGCTTCTGTTCTTGATCTCCTCCTTCCCTTGATAATGCAAAATCTCACTGTTCTCTGCTATAGTTTTGCTTTTAAAAAATTTTGAGGGGACTGGTAAGGTTTGAGCATTAAAAATGCAAGCACAGAGAAATGAGCAAAACCCCTAGAGAACCTAACAGATGACATGTTCATCAGAGGCTGTCAGCACCTAACATGGGCTCACGGTGCAGTACAGCTGCTGCTGACAAAAGGTCCAACAAGTTTCTGCACTGTGAAGGGAGACTGATAGCACGGCAGAATCAGTGAGAGATGTGAAGTTACCTGAAGAGAACTTCCTGGAGAAAGAAATGGTTTTACCAAAGAGATTCTAAAGCCCCACATTCTTTTATTTATTGATTTTTACAAACTGGGAGTAATGTATCAGGTTTTCACTCAGTCTTATCTCCTTAGTTGGAATACACATCTGATAAACTTATATAACTGGTTCTCTATGTCCCCCCCCACCAGCGTACAATAGGTCAGAGGTGGGAAATATCAATGGTTAGGAAGAGAGAATGGCAATTGGGGGAACTCTGGTCCACAGCTCTAAATTAAAACCTTACATTTAAAAAGAGTAAACAAAACCTATAAAACTATAAAAATCAGAGCCCTTGCCTCCAAATCACAAAAATCTGTGACACAATTAATGAAAATATGGTAGATTATATGACTGTGTTCATTACAGGATACTGAAAAGATATACTGAAGTATTTTCAATCAAAGTAGCTGTTTAAAGGAGTTAAACCTCAATTACTGGAAAACTTTACCGATTCAGTTTTATTCCCCCATTATAGCAGATAAATATTAGCTGCACAATACTGTCTATTAGGTAGTTCCTAATGCAACTGTTTGCCTGTTTTCTATCAAAAATAGTGCCAATGTGTACAAATTACTAAATAAATCAAAAAATAGATTTTGGAAGTTTAAATATTCTTTCAAGAAGTTTCTTATACTTGTCTTTGAAGGTCCAATTCATGTTATCACCACCTTTAAGGAAACCTTAATCTTCTCACCATCTTTGCTCATCCTCCCCAACTTTTTATGGCATACCTCAAGTTATACCGAGATCTTTTCACTAAGATCATTATGGATATTCTTTCTCTCCTGAGTTGTTGAATATTTGTTGCAGAAGACTATGTCTTCTTTCTTTTAACCTCCTGCCCCTTCCCCAGCTAGACGAAGGCTTTTGGAGGGTTTGCTTTTTCCCCACTGGGATATGAGTCACTGAAACAATATTCATCCTGACTCCCAAGATGCACCTGGCTATTCACGAGGGTCTACTTGGGAAGACTCTCATCTTTGCTATAACATCAAGAAGCTAAGTGTTCTTTCCACTGCTTACCCCCCCACCCGTGGAACTGCTGCAGGGTCAGTCTAGGAGTGGTATGGCCTGTCACTCACTTGGGTCTGCAGATCTGATAGTTTGTCAGGGCGCCACTCCTTTGGCCTGCTGCTTGAAGTGCTAGCAGAGTGAAGCGCTTTCTGTAATGTCAGAAGATCGGGGCCATCAGAATTGGGTACCTAGAATGAAAGATGGAGAAAGAATCAATAAGCACACCAAATAAAACTAATTAAGATATACAGCCACACCCAGGAGGAGAACCAAATCAAAATCAAACTGAACTGAAATAAAAGACCCAATAAAGAAACCCAAACTCTCCCAAAGTTCATAATGCAAGTGATGCTAGTTAAATCCTGCTGCCCTCTTGAGAATTTTCCCTGTGTTAGGAAAAATTGGCAGGTGTCATGCAGCTTTGTTAAAACTTCAACCCTTTAAGCATTCCCATGCTGTTAGTTTCAGTCGCTGTAAGAGAGAGCAGTTAAATTGGGCTGTACCAGGAATTGCTGTCGTATCCTCATTCCATATTGCAGTTAGGTTATGAACCAGTTCAATAAAACAAAAAACTTTTTCTGCTGGGAAAATAATCCAAACACCGTATTTGCTGGTGTTAAAGAAGACTAGTAGGCTTTCAAGGACAGCAAAGTGGGAAAATATGGTTTGAATCGTATTCCCAAACCACTGCCCAGTAAAGCTGGGTCTAACATTATACACTAGGTGAATGCTGGGAATTTACTCCACAAATTCCAAATGAATGCAATTGGTCCATTCACCAATTTTGGTGAATAAAGGAGAGTTATGCCAAACGCCAAGCAAAACCCATGGCTGTAAACTAGGACCAGCAAAGCTAGAGCCAGGCAAGGAAGGAGCAAGTTACCAACTAGTAGAAGCTGTTTTTTTCATGGAGCCTGTAGCTCACTTAATTTGGTCAATTCAAACTTGGTTTCAGAGAAACAAACTGTAAACCAAATGTTAACAAACTTTATGAGCCAAACTCAAAGACATTTTCAACTGGAAATGTTAATAAAATCCTTTACAGAAAATAAGGGATTTTCTAAATGCTGTCTGCCAATAATTGGCTCATCAGACAATCCAAACTAGCCTTTCGCTAGTTTGTTTAATAGACTTTAGGCTTCAGTGTCCTTAACTGATTTAGAAAGGCAAAGAATTTATAGCTCAGTGGATTTATGGAACTGGCTCAGGTACTTAACCAGCATAAAGAGAATATGACCCCGTGAAAATAAAACATGCTGTTGTCATCAGTAAAACAAGTTTACTGGGGCAGTCTTCAGGGCTACCATACATAAAAATGGGTACCATGGGTGGAGTGACTACAGGAAGCTTTTTCAAAGAAGAACCATGCTTTAAATGATTCTTTGAATTAAAAAGAGGAAAGAGGGATTTCTTGATGCTTGGATTCTCCCCGTTGGTGGAATCTGTCTGCAATATAAGATACAAATAAACTAATTGCCAAAAAAGGTGCTTTTACTGAAACTACTAGCGCTTGGCAGCCCTCAAACTGTTAAATATTAATAGTCACTGAAAGAATCTCTGTGCTATATATCTAGAGAGGTTCTGTGTCATTTCTCACCTGGAAATGAAGAGATCAATACGGTAAGTTCAAGATAAGCAAGAATTTCTTCTAGGCACATAATATGTAGTCATGGTCAATACCTACTACAGAAGGAACACCTGAAGACCTACAGACATCCATTTACATTAAGCTTTTACAACATCAAAGAATTTATGATCAGAAATGATTCTTATAAAGAGCTATATGTTATGAGCTACTGATAAAATTTGGTCTTTCCCTAATTGCTAGGACTTCAGCAAATAAAAAATCTACCATGTAATTTGCCTGTTAGAAAAAAAGATACCACAAATCCTTTTGAACATGATCAACTCTTGGGCCAGAAAACATCATTCTGACGTTGACTATGACTGCTGTGGGATACTAATGTTGAGTAAGAAGCCTTGTCCCACACTGTTAGAAACATTTACCCCATGGAAAATACTTGGCACAATTCAGAATACTGGTTTTCAAGTGAAGAAACATAAAGTTCAATCTTTAAAACTGAAGCATCCTTGTAAGTTGAGATACCAAGCAGGATACAATTGCCAAGTCGGCAAAGTCACCATATGCTCTGAGGGCTTATGTAACTATCTGGATATGGAACTGAAGCCAGATTTCCTAAGGCAGACTCCAGATTTACTTGAATCAAACAAAGAAGGCACCTTTACAATACGGAACTGTTTTCTGGTCTTTTCCCCCATTTACATATCTCAATTGTCAGAGTACTAGAATGGACATAAGGTATTCAGACCTTCTTCCATGGGTGGATAAAAACATTCAAGTAAAATATTCCATGATTTCCCTGGTCTAATGACAGAGCAGAGTTTAACTTGCCTTGCTAAGGAGGCCAGAAGAGATTTCCCAGAGGCCTCCAAAGAGATGGCTTGTCAAGGACTGAGCCTGAGCCTGGGATTCAGGACAGCACAGTTTTAGCACCGCCATTTGACTGTGACTTCATGCAGGTAACAACCTGCCTGGGTGCAGTTCCTATACTAGTGAAATAAAGGAGCTCAACCAGATTTAGGATCCACTTTAATTTTAAAATGTCGTATTTCTCTATGTGTACTGGGCATCAGATTTCAATTTCCTTAAATTTTATGTAAAAGCTAGAATGTATTATCTTTCAAAGTATGTTTTAGTTTACTTTTGCTGAATTCTAGAAAGTAAAAACAAATTAACTTTGTATTTGATGCTGATTCAAAGAGGGTGGAATTGACCTAATGCCAAGCTTAAGAGCTTGAGATCTCACAGACTATATCGTGCTCTTTGGAAATCTGACTCTATATTTTAAAACTCTTAAAACTTTCTCTTTTCTTTTAGTTAAGTCATGCAGAGGTATAGAGTACTTTTGGTTTGGAAGGCTTATAGCATTATGGGCTGTGGAAAGGTATTTTGCAGTTAGTTTAAATATCCGATAAAAAAACCCAAGTGGACGGGATGTTAGAAAATAGTAATTTCCCTATTTACCCTAACCTATACCATTTAAAAATCAAAAATTTGAACTGAATAGTGAATAGTGAATAAAAATATCAGCCTAAACACACACACACACACACACACACACACATGGCAAATGAGTCAGGGGCTGAGGCACAGACACCCTAAACCCTAAGGATTCCTTCATCCTTACTATTTACTTCTAACACTTAATCATCCCATAATGTCCACAGAGCTGTGATAAGAACAAAAATCTTGAAATATACATAACAGTGGTCAAGAAGAGATAGCCAATGTTTCATGTTTATGATATCTAGGTATGTTCTACAGACAATAATAAAAGATTTTTTAAGCTCTTTAAATACTTTAAGCATCCCCAGTCTTAGTAATCTATGTAGCACATTTTACTGAATGGCATTTTGATTTGATATTTCACTTAAATGAGCTTTAGTTAGAGATATAGGTAACCCCCTCTAATGCACATTTCAGGAATTATTATGCAGCCACTAAAATTAAGATAATAAAGTCTGTAAAGTCATATATATGTGTGTATATACATAAGTACTTGTATATGTACATATAAATTATATGTATAATATAAAAGCCAGAATACATAATTTTATTAGAATGATTACTATTATTTAAAACAAACTTCAAATGTGTGCACACATCCACACACCTTTCTTCCACAAACACACATTAGCTAAAAATATAGAGGGAAATACACCAAAACCCTAATACCTGACATACGAACATTCACATCGCTTTCACAGGTGTACTGTGTAAGACTCACTTTGTTCATTTACAAATAAATCTGGCTTATGAACAATTCTCCTGGAATGGAACTCATTTTTAAGCTGGGGACTTATTATACTAGTTGTAGGATGGTAGTAAGAGTGAAAACTATCTTTTTGTTTTCCATGACTTTTTTATAATGAGGTCATGTTTACTACGTAATGAAATACATATATTTACCAAGCAAGCAAGTGAAAGAAGGGTCTAGAAAGGTAGTCTAGAGAGGTCTTTGTTAATATTTCTAGAACATCTATGAGACAAAAATCATTACTTGGGGTTATATATTTTGCTACCATCACCTAGCTCATCTATACTTACTGTGGAGTCATAATCCTAGAATTTTCATAATAGAAAGGACCTCAAAAACAGAGTCTAAACCATTCATTTTACAGATGAAATCAATTAAGTCCCTCCACACAGGCCATTTTTCTCTTCAAATAAATGAGACTAAATCATGTATGAAGTAAAATTAGAAACAAAACCATTTAGAATAGCTAACTCAACCTCATCTAGTCTTGAAGGTGTCATGAAGCAAAGCGGGGAGCAGGCCTCACTTGGGTGGAGAAGTGAGGATCCTGGAGGCCTGGCTCGTGTTCTTGCACCACTAGCCAGCAGGATCCTTGCTTGGCAGGGTCAGTGACATGAGGCACTCAGTCCCGTGGAGGCAGCCTCTTGCTTAGGCCAAGGGCTCCCTGGAGCCTGGGCACAGTCTGTCTGACAGTGTATAGTCACAGGGGAAACAAGTTTTCTTACTAAAACAAGCCCTGAAATGTCAGGTAATTTTTACTCTGTGACTATATGGCCCAGAAATGTACCTGTCAACCTAGGTAACCTACAACCAGCCAGGGGATGTTAAGGAATGATGGTTATTTATGATTTTCAAGATTGAAATGTAAACCAAAATCATTTCCTAAGTTTTCACATATCTTTATGCCTCTAGGGAGAAACAAATCCTGCATCTTCATAGTTTTTATAGGAATATAAATCCACTTGGATAAGAAATTTATTGAGAGAGGCTTAAAGTGTTCTTTCTCATCCAAATTAAATTTCTACTCCTGGAGAGTCTGCTAAATCTAGAAAGCTCTGTGAGAGGATAGTTGTACAGAATTTCAAAAAGAGACATCTACAGTGTATGCATTCAAGTCTCAGTAAGAAATTAACTTTGATTGCCACATACAGAGTATAAAGTAACTACAGAATAAAGCAGAAACCTATGCCATTATATTCAAAAATTGGCTAGCTACTTACTGTTTGAGATTTCTTCTTTTTCTTTTTCATTGACCTGAAAAAACCTTGCTTCTCCTTTTCCTTGAGTTGATCAGAATGACTAATATTTTCAGGACTTTTCCTAAACGAGAAGACATTTTTATCATATCGATCTTTCAATCATTCTCTTGCCACTGTGTAACAAATATAATGAAGACTTAAAATGCATGACACCAGGTTCACATAGTCATGAAGAATCGACCACTTAGGAAAAGGTCCTCTCAAAAAGCAAGGGAGGAACTGAATCTAATTAAACATGGTTAATGCTTTCCCCTTTGCCCAGACTCACTCAGACTAGCAATTTGAGTACTATTACAAATGGTCTGTAACTATGTTGCAGGACCATTTTCATGTTGCTGAAAGCCTCAGAATTAAAGATTCTGAAAATTGTAGGGCTTAGAGAATGCCTTTTATGTAATCCTCCAAGGTAAAGAGCAGGAACATTTTAATACCTTCATTTTTCCACTTATCTTTCAAAAAACCAGCTCAACAAGCTTAGTAGTAGTACCTTGCCAAGATATTGAACATAAAAATCAATGCTGTTACAGAAACATTATAAAGAAAGACAAAAATTGTGTGAACCTGGAAAATTCCTATTTATTAAAACTAAATAAAAATATTTAAGAAATAACAGACAAATTGAATGCTTTAAAACAAAGTGTATACAAAGAAAAACCCCTTCTAAATGAAAATACTGATGTTAAGCTTAATACCTCAGATACCACTAGGTATTTTAATAAAAATAGAAGATAGTAAAAGACAGCAAACATCTTTGCCTTAACAAAGATGCTAGGCTGCAGATATGGCTCAGCAGCATAGTGCCTGCCTGGCAAGTGCAATGGCGTGAGTTCAATTACTGGTACCAAAAAAAAAAAAAGATGTCTACATTGTGTGTTAAATGTTAAAGAGGTCTTACACACTAAACAACAAAAAACCTCAGTGATGTTAGTCCTGAAAATCTCCCATTCCATGGACTCTATTTTAAATTTCAATAACTATGTGACTGTGGAAAGCCATTTTCTCAAATAACTGGATTTCTTCTATAAAGCAATTCCATAAGCAATTCTATAAGCAATTCTGTAAAATCAAAATTGGTAGAATCATTAAAAGTGACAAGTTGAAGTTATGGTTTTAGAATACCTAACAATGATGAAGTCATTAGGACATGTAAGAAAATGTGAGTAAAGCAGCATCTTGCCTTTAATTAAAAAATGTAAAGGCAAAAAACGTAAATAAATTATTACAGAGCTGCAAGACATAGAACTCCATGAAGCTATTAAAAATCACACCTTTAAAGAATATTCATGAGTACAAAGGAATATTTCAACTACAATATTAAGTAAAACAAGACTCAAAACTTTCCACATGGAATAAGCCCAACTATATGCAACAAGGCATACATATACATATGTGTATATATGTATGTATGTGTGTAGTCCATTTTTTAAAAGGCAGGAAGAAATTAAAATAAAAGTCTTAATAAGCCTGATGTGGTGGTGGTAGTGGTGTTACAGTCTCAGCTACTCAAAAGACCACGGCAAGAGGATTCCTTGAGCCCACGAGTTTGAGACTAGCCAGGGCAAAATAATGAGACCTGGTCTCAGAAACAAAATAAAACAAAACAGAACAACAAAATCTGAATAGCTACCATACTAGGTAGAAGAATTATTGATGCAGCTTCTTCTTCTTCATTTCCAATGGCAAATTTGTACTACTGATATAACAAAGAGGTTTTACAAACTACAAAAACTGTATTTTAAAAACCAAGGACTGAAGATCAAAGACAGTAAGAGCAAGTAGGGTGGGGAGTAAAAAGCATGCCTGAACATGTGATGATCATTTCTTCTTAAAAGTATTTAGCCTGAAACTTGGTGGGAAAGTCAGGGAAATGAAAACCAGTACTGTGAGCCCAAGAGTTCTGGAAATTCATTAGGACTTGCAATTTTAAACGTCATGGAGGGAGTTCTAAGTTCTGAAAGAAAAGTTTGGTAGTTTACCAAGCCAGAACATAATAGGCACCTGCATTCAAAATGATACACTTACAACTCTGAGAGCTAGAAAACTTCAGATTAGATGGAATGGGTGAGAATGGGATAGTGGAAAGTTAAAGTGTTGGACTGTTCTCCTGAATGCACTCTCAGAGGGGAACTGGCATTATTGCAAGAATGGTCATATTGGCCAGAGAGGAAAGGAAGGCTTGAGAACCAGTGCTAGGAGGAAGGAAGAACTTGCCTGGGAAGGAGAGTCTATACAGGATAAAATGGAGAATAAGATAAAAAGGTTAGAGGCTGAAGAAGGGAAGAGTAAATGAAAGAAGAAGAGGAATGGGAAAAACAGCTCAGAGTTTACAGTTTGGTGTTATAGAGTGGGACACACAAAACGAAAGGAAGATGGATCAAAGACCCTTGCAGGGTTTCCTCAGAGTCCCTGGAAAAACTACAGTCCAGGCAGGGCAGCAGGAATGACAAGGAAAACATTTTCAAAGTGATGCTGAGAAGGCGGTAGGGCTCGGAACAGGGCAGAGAAAGGTGCCAGGGGCCAGAAGAAGAAGGAAATAAATTACCCTTGAACTAAATGAAAGCTGGGAGTGAAGTCTAAGAATATCTGCATCACCATAGACAGAATGAACTTGGAGAGAAGAAAGGGAGACAGAGAGAAGGAGAGAGGAGAAAAACAAAACCACAGTGAGGAAAAAGCTACACAAAAACGTCCAAAGATTTAACAGAGAAAACAAAGGGAGAAAAGCCTGAAAGACAGCAAGAGAGAGCTGGAGGGACGGAGAGCAGCCGCCCAGAACACAGGCTTTTGTAAGCGAACAAAGGAGGAGCCTTGACTACATACAGCCAAGTGGCATGGGGCCAACTGGGCAGGAGTGTGCACTGTCATTTCCGGCATCTGTGCAAATGGTCCCTGCAGTTCCACCAGGCAAAGCCTGCAGCTTTGTGCTGAGCAGGGCAAAGGGGAACAGCGTACAAGGGAAAGCAGGGGCTCACGTATATCTCAGGGATGGAAGCCTTGCAAAGGATCATCTATCCAGTCACCTGGCATGTTACCTGGGACAGCAGCTCTGGATCGGAACTGTAGCGGGGCGGGGCGGTACGACAGTGGTGGTGGTGGAGGGAACAAGGAGTAAACAGACACTTTCCTGTATACCACAGTCACGTGACTCTAATGTCATCCTTTAAGCAGTTACAGGACAAAGAATTTCAAAGAATCAAGGAAGGAAGTAACACAGGAGTCAACTTCAATCAAGTCAAGCAGCATTTACTGAGTGTTTTATACATGTGGCCCCTGTGTTAGGTGTTAGAGATACTGTACAGACAAATCAAAGAAGGAACTTTACCTCCCTGGAGCTGCTCCCAGACCCATGGGGTGGGTGCAGGGGAAAAGGGCGGTGTCAGACTGCAGTTAGCCTTGCTGGCTTTGGTACACACCCTCTGGGAACATCGTGGAAGGTGAGTATAAGAGGTGAGGAGTGTGATGCTTTCCCCGTGTCCTCCCTTTCCCTAACAGTATGACTAGGTGGCCAGCTCATGTGTGAGAGGAGAAAGCTGGTGAATGACTCTATAGGAGAAAGTCTGTGAGACAGGGTGGCAAGCTATTGTGGGTACAATATATTTATAATTTTCTAAGAAGAAGAAGACTTGGATTATTTAAATGAGTTAGAGCAGTTCTTAAGTAGTGGGACTTCAAATTAATTTAGTTTATTGTTTATGCATCAATTTTTAACCCAATTTTGAGTATCTTTGGCTGTCTTTCTAAACATATACTGTTTTGTAAGCAAAATAAATATCATCTATTTTAGAAACATACTCTCTAAATGGTTATCTGTGATGTGCATGATTTTTCTCACTGGGGGCTTGAGAAAAGGCAGAAACATCTGCTTATCTCCACAGCTAGTGCTCATGACACTGCCAACCTCAGCACCAACTGATAGAGCCAGGCGTAAAAGAATAAACAGGCTCTGAGTAAGGATGGAGGTATCACCCTATTGGTAAAGATGATGAATATGGGTACATTAATTCCATTTGTCTTGTTCTGCGATACTCTGGCTTATCTCCCAGTTCTGACATGGGTATGAGATACTGGTAGCTGAGATGTCCAGAATAATGGTTCTGGTATTGTACTACCATATCTATCTGCTGATTTTTGTACTGCAAGAAGTATGCATACTGTACAAATATACCCTTCCCTAAATAAATTTAAAGTACTACTACGACAGAGATGCAGACTGCCCTTAGGTTGCATGATAATTTAGGAGTAACAATTCACTATGTCGCCTTAACAAGACTCATGTTTTTCTAAGCTATCAAATGTGCACATCCTAAATATAAGGAATATGGTGAGTCAAACTGAAATCTTGTTCAAAAACCACATTCAAGTACTTGGAACCTTGTTCAAAGATTGAGTTAGATGAGATGCATCACGGCAGCGTTAGGAGGGTGGGGGAAGCAAAAGAAGAGAGCCAGTTCAAACCTTGCTTGCATTCTGGTCCCTCTCGGGCCTTACAACCACAGTATCAGCCCAAGGATGACACAGTGAATACTCTGCTGAAGTTCAGCATCCCAATTATGTCTCTGATTCTTTTTAAAATAACTGATTTCAAGTTTCTACACATATCCATGTCTGAAGTTCTATTAAACAGATTATCAAAGACACAGGAACAGGGAAGTGGGGGTACAGCCCAGTGATAACAGTGTCTACTTAACATAGGCAAGGCTCTGGGTTCCCCAGCACCAAACAAAAGAAACCCTTAAAAGAAACAAAAAATACAATTATAATATCACCTATCCCACCTTTGTATTTAATTTTAATGTGACGTCATTTTCATAGGACTGAGGTAATCTATAAGTGATGTTCTTTTAAATCATCATCACTTAGTCATGAAATAACCAAGAAAAAACCAATTCCTTCTGTACTTCTGTATTCTCACACTTCAGGCGCTGTTCTCAGGGGCTGACAACTGGCAACTAAAAGACACCATACCTGTGCTCTTCGTTAATGCACAACAGAGCTCTTCTACATGATAGGAAAAAACAGCCACAAAGAGCTGGAACTCACAAAGTTTCCCAGCGAAGCTGGGCAGAAGGGAAACACCTCTAAGTCATGGTGATGCTAACTGACATTGAGGATGATAACTGCAGCCACTAACGTTAACAAGCCCTCGCACTGTCGTAGTTGCCTTTTATGTATTATCTCCTCTAAGTATCACATGAACCTGATGAAGGATGTGCTATTTTCTTCCAGCACCAGAGACCAACACCTGTGAATGCTGAACATGCACTCTTCTACTGAGCTACATCCCAAGCCCTGAAGCACTGAGGAAAATGAAGCACAGGTAGTCATATGGCTAGAGGTAAGCTGACATCAATCATGCTATCCTGTTTTGAATCAAAACTCTTGGTCACTAATGTTTGGACTCATTTTATAAACAAGCCATGGATATAAAGTGTACTTACATAGAACAAGGCTATCCACAGTTTCAAAAAGTCTATTTACTTATTTGTTTGTTTGTTTGTTTGTTTGAGAAAGGGTCTCAGTATGTAACTCAAGCTGGCCTTGAACTCAAACTCACAGTGATCCTCCTGCCTCAGCCTCCCAAGTACTGGGATTATAGAAGTGTGCTACCACACCTGCCCATTTTTTAAAAAAATAATTAAAGTTGGGTATATGGTGCGTATCTGTAATCTCAGCACTCAAGAGGTTGAGGCAGGAGGATTGCAAGTTCAAGGCCAGCCTGGGTGACTTAATGAGACCCTATCTCAAAATTTAAAGAAAACTGGGGATATGGCTCAGTGGTAGAGTGCTTCTGGGCTTGATCTCTAGTAACAACAAAATAATAATAATGATAATAATAATTTTCACTATAAAGCATAATAACACTGAAACCTTGCTATAGTCCTATAAGTAGGCCCCAAAATGTGGAGGCACCTAGTGTTAGAATCACCAATACAAACCTCTCTGACTACATCTAGCAATAAAAACCAGAGATGGAACCTTTGCCAGACTGGCCCCATTTTACTCTCTTGGTGGAGAAGTCAGTAAAGTTCTGTGAAGCACATATAAACACCCCTCACATCTACAATCTGAGCAGTCTGTCTGAGAAAGTAAGAAGAAAAAGTCTACATTATTACTACTTTTTTAAAAAACCCTTACTCCTCAGACCAATTCGCCAATGGAAATTAATGTATATTGTAATTCTTTCACTAAATGTGTATTACATATGACACATAAAGGTAAAAGAATAAAGAAACCTAGCATGTCATTTAAACCTCTACCATTTTGCTTTACGGTAGCATGCAGAGCTGTTCTCTTATTTCTGCCTTTCTCCACGAATGAAAAGCCAGGTGGTACAGAGATAAAACCCCCAAGTTTGGAGTCAGAACCCACTGAGGACTGAATCCTTGCTCTCTTCTTCATGTGACTGGCTGGCTAACAGCAGGCGAGTTTCTTGACTTCCAAGATTTAGTTTCTATACAACAGGAGTAGCCCCTACTTCAAAGGGCAATTACTGAGAACTCACCCAGTCATGCACATAAAATGCTAAGCAAAATGTGGGGCTCAATGTCAACAAACACAGACTTCAAATGCCATTATCCCTGTCATCAAGTATATATTAATCCAGAAAAACTTTTTTCTTTTACAAGATATTTATTATAAATGTTGAACCTGAACTCATGAATCTCCAATTAGAAAAAAGAAGAGTACAAACAAACATAACACTCACCATGGATCAAACGCTGGTTGTCTCTTTGAATGATTGGTTCCAGAACTGCTCTCAGATGGTAGAGAAGAAACTCTAGCTGATACATTATTTTCATGGAAAGAATTGTCTGGTCTTGGAGATGGCACTGAATAAAGAAAAAGTAAGTTACCGACGTTCTCTTTTGGTCAAAGCAGTTATTCTATTGCATTTTCTTTCTTTTTCTTTTTATGGTACTAGAGATTGATTCCAGAATACTCTACCATTGAGCTATATTCTCAACTCTTATAACTTTTTTTTGAGCAAAGCTCTCAATAAGTTGCCCAGTATGACCTCAAACTTGTGATCCTCCTGCCTTAGTCTCCTGAATTGCTAGGATTATAAGTATGCGACACTATGCCTGCATTTTCCTGGACACATATCAAAGAGGTAAGTGCAAATCCTCATCTACCTCTCACCTAACCTCTGTGTTTTCTGTGGGTGGTGGCATTTTAGGGAACATTTTCTTCCCCTCTGCATATAATATTAACCTGTAACGGTCAGTTAACAACCCTGTTCTGTTAGCTGATGAACCAGAAAGTGTTTTAGGGTATTCTAGAGTATGATAGCCCTCCTCCCACTTGTTTGACATTCTTTGAAGTTAAGGCTTTCTTATCACAGACCCAACTATAAAAAATTTATTCTTACTCTGAAGAAATTCTTAACAGTATGTATGCTGGAACTGATGGACTACACTTAAACCAACTACCATTTAAACTTTGGAAGGCAATGTCACTCATACATTCTAAAGTAAATTAAAGAAATTTGGTAATTCAAAAAAAAATTAGTTTTCTTTACATTCCCATTTCAAGAATGAACACAAAAATAAACTATAATAGGACTTCCGGGAAGATGGCGACCAGGTGAGCAGCAAAGGAGCGATCCTCCTTGATAAACACCACCAACTCGAGACAGACTTGGCGAGCGTGAATGCCGGGACCTCGGCTGGGAAGATCAAACTGAACGTGTTTCTCTGAGCTGCCGGGGGAGATGCGGTAGGGCGGCCCAAACGGCCGCAGCGAGACGCGGGAAAGCCCCAGACGCTGGGAGCCAGAGACGCTCTGCGCGGGGAGGGAACTTGGCTGGGTCCGAGCGCCCTGGGGGCACAGCCAGCTCGGTCCCTCCCGCCTCCCGAGCCGGTGCAGCTTTCCAGCGACTCCCAACAGAGATCAGCTTTTTAGCAGCGGCAACGCCCGGCAGTCTCACATTTCGCGCGCATCGGGAAGGTTGCGCAGCCTAGACCCTCGGCAGCCGGCGGTCCGAGGCCAGGGCGCCACGAGGAGCAGAGGAGCGGAGCAACCCGCTCCCTCCCCGAGACCCGGAGAGCGCGAGGAAACAAGTGGCTGTGAGCGGCGGATGGCGAGCATAGCACAAAAAACTGGCACCTTGGAACCTTCCTGCATGCAGGGACTCCGAAAACGGGTGAGCTATCTGCGCTAGCGACCAGATCACCGAGTGGGGGAGGAGATCCATCCCTATACCTGCAGGGAACCCTGGGAGGGCGGGGGAGCAGTCTTACACACCTCACCCAGGTCTCTAGATAGGGAGTAGCTAACCAACATCTGTACAGCCTTTTAAGCGGAACTCTCAGCAGAAAGCTTAAGGGACATTCCCCCAAAGAAAAGTCATTGGAGCAGCCTCTGCAGCAGACCTTTGCCTGCTGAACTGCCTGGGGAATCT
>PVLD010023873.1:0-26561 GCA_004027595.1 Dinomys branickii | reverse complement strand
TTTGCCATTTGTATTTCTTTATCTGAGAAGTGTGTATTCATCTCTGATGCCCCTTCTAGGATTAGGTCTTTGTATTTGGAGAGGTTCATGTTTTTTAATTCTTTATATGTTCTAGATAGAAGACCTTTGTTGAAGGGACAGCCAGCTAGGATTTTTTCCCAATTTGTGAGTTTTCTTTTTACTCTGCTGGTGATTTCTTTAAATGTGTGAAAATTTTTCAGTGAGATGAGGTCCCAGTTGTTGATTCTTTGAAGTATTTCCCTTACAGTTTGGTTTTTGTTCATGAGCTCTCTGCCTACTCCTATGTCTTCAAGGTTTTTATCTACTTTCTCTTCCAACAGATTTAGTGTTTCTGTTTTAATATTAGGTCTGTAATCCATTTTGACTTGAGTTTGGTGCATGGTGATACACTGGGGTCTATTTTCAGTCTTTGGCAAGATGACTCTCAAACAGGGTCAGAACTGCCATCAAGTTATTGACAATGAAGTAAAAGACTTACTTACTCAGGCAGAGGCTCCAGCAGCTGATGGCAATTTGGAGCAGACATTAAAAACAGTGAAGTCACATCAAGATGTGTCTCAAACGGCAGTCTAAAGGCACTGATATTTATAGTTTTAGAAGGAATATTATCTCAGGCTGCAGTTGTGAAATTTGGAGGGCAAATGCCAAACACCAACTTTTTCATCTGCATGTTGCATAGTTATCTAAGCGGCTGTCAGTCAACCTCTTTTCAAGGTGAGTATCAGCCAACAGCTTGGCTCAGTTACAGCTCATGTCAGAAAAGAAAGATCAAAATGGAGTATGTGCTCTTACAATGCACTCCCATTAATCATAATTAAAACACTAATTTACTTGTATTAAGAAGAATCATATCACAGCAAAATGGGCATCACAACACAAAGACGTGAATTTTGGAGGGTCAGGGTTGGAAAGTTATAATTGGAATGCCTGAGTCCCTTCCAAATTCACACGTTGAAGTTTAAACCCAAAGCTTATAATACAGAGAGAAGCGAGCTTTTGGGAAGTGATCAAGTTATGGGGGTTCTGCTCTTGCTAGCATTTGTATTTTAACTGTCCCCCAAAACTGCATGTGATAAAGGGTTGGTTTTAGCTCAGTACTCTTGGGAAGAGGTGGAAATTTTAAAAGATGAGTCCTAGTGGGAGGTCTTTGGGTCATTAAGCGCATGAACTCAGTAGGAATATGGGACCCTGTTCCTGTCTTTTTCTCTTTTTTACTCCATGGCCATGGATTGAACAGTTTTGTTGTGCTGTATTCCACTGTGATGTGCTGGCCTAAATCCAAAGCAATGGAGTCAATTAACCATGCACTGAAACGTCTGAAACTACTGGACAAAATAAACCTTGTCTCTTCACAAGTTGTCTCTCTCAGTTATCTGTTATAGTAATAGAAAGCTAACACAATCCTCATGAATGTATCATTACTTTCATAAAAGAAGTTTAGGGGAACACTCAAATATCTTTTGTCGTACTTATGCCATCTGAGGGCACAATAACAAAGCACCATCTTGAAAGCAGAAAGCAGCCATTACTAGACACTGAATCTGTCGGTAATTTTTTCTCAGACTTTCCAGCCTCCAGAACCCTAAGAAATTAATTTCTCTTTTTCAGTGCCCCTTCTAAAATATTTTGTTATAACATCAGGAACAGACCGGCATACACTTACTTTCTAGTGTTCATACTGAACTTGTTGTTTTACATTATTGAGCAGGTGAAACAATAATTATTTCTTTCTGGGATCCAATGTTGATGCACTTTAAACTACGTTTTTTTTCTTTTATACATTCCCTATAGTATCTAATATTTCTCCGCTAAAATTACTTGGTGATATCCATAATTCAGATTATCTCAATAGACCATAAGCTCCATCAGATCAGAAACTATAGCTGTACTTCCTCTCCTGTCCCACCCCACTCTCTCTCTCTTCTTTAAAATAAATATTTTTAAATCAGATACTCTTGTGCCAGACCAATATAGATTCTTGCTATTAATACAATGATGAGCAGAGGAAACACAATGCTTATACACTGTCAACATTTATGTTTTTATGGGACATAATGAACAAAGAAAGAAAACAATATATGAACAAAGCAATTCATCTCCTTGATTTAAAAAAATTTGAGATGAGGTTTCACTACATTATCAAGGCTGATCTTGAACTCCTGAGATGTACATTTTTTTCACATTGTCATATCATCTGTGTAATTGAAATTGACACCTTAAATATTTTTCATATTTTCCCACCCCTATTTCCTTCATTACCAGTTTTATATTATCAGAACTTCATTGTTTAGTAGCTAGTTCAGCCTCTTAGATTTTATTTTTTTCTACCCATTCTTCACATTATCAAGAAAATGACTGTCATGTATGACCTAGCTGCTTCTCACCCAGAACTCTTCATCACTAAAGGTCCACAATGATTTGTATACATTTTGGTTCTTACTATTGTCACCTTGTGTTGTCATCTTTAAGTTCCAAGAAGACTAAGATCATGCCTATTTTAGTTCATCATGATATCTTGGTAATATAGCAGAGTACCAGGCATACAGAAGGTGCTCAATATATGCTTGTTGGAAAATGTTATGTCATTACCTTTTTATCTCAGCTGTCTTAATATGAACATGGATATTTAAATGTGAAAAGTTTAGGTAGAGATTTGTTGGTTAATACCAAATATTTCCAAGTGTGTACTTTGTTGACTTTACTTTTTCTTGTCTATGAACTTCTTTGTAGTGTACCAATTTTCCTGGCATTTCTTATACTTTTGTGGGGAACAGTGGTAAATGAAAGCCTCAACGTAACCATGAGTATCCATTAACTCACAATTATATCTCCTCTTTCTGGGCATGCAGTCCACCCCTACACTGGCTCCATCCCCAACGACAGAAATCAGTAGTGAAATGCCGCAAGAGTAGGAAGCTCAATTGTCACCCTAACATGAAGATATAGTAATATAATTCCTTTAAATAGAAGGGATTTTTATACCTATTAAAAGCTACCTGTTTCTAGAACTAAATCACAACATATTGAAACTTATGGGATACAATGAAAACAGTGATAGGAGTGAAGTTTACAACTATGCATGCTCACATCACAAAAACATAGCAAGCCCAAACAATTAAATTGACAATGCTCTTTAGGGTTCTGGTAAAACAAGAACAATCTAAATAGAAATCTAGTATATGAAAGGAAATTATATAAATCAAAGCAGAAAACAATGAAATTAAGACCAAAACAACAATACAGAGAATTGGTGAATTGAAGAGTTGGTACTTTGAAAGAAAAGAAAGCAAAGAAGCAAACCCTTAAATGAAATAGAAAAGGTACAAATGAATCAACTAGAAGTGAAAAAGTTGTAATAACAATGGACAGTACCAGAATCAAAAGATTATTAATAACTAGTTCACAAACCTGTATGCCAGCAAATTAGAGACTTCAGAAAAATGGATAGATTCCTAGAAACATATGAATTACCAAAACTGATCCAAGCACCTTTAAGAGCCATGAGTAATCTAATAATAGGCAGTGAAATTTAAGCAGTAATGAAATACCTACCAACCTTGAAAAGCCTAGGTCCTGATGATTCAGTGATGAATTCTATACAAATTTCAGGAAAGATCTGCCATCAAAAGTCTCCAAGCTCTTTAATGAAGTTAAAATGGAAGGAGTACTCCCAAAGTCATTCCTTCAGCTAACACTACTGTCATCCCCAAACCAGGCAAGGTTAAAACCAAAAAGAGAATGATAGAACAATCTCTTTAATTAATATAGATGCAAGAATCCTCAACAATATACTGGCAGACAGGATGCGATGTTTCATCAAAATGATCATGAATGAAAACCAAGTCAGCTTCATTCCAGGGATGCAGCGGTGGCTCAATATATGCAAATATATATAAGTAATGCCTCACGTAAACATAGGCAAGGACAAACATCATATGGCCATCTCAAGAGACACAGAAAAAGCCTCTGACAAAGTCCAAAATCCTGTCATCATACAAATGTAAAATAGGTATCTGATAAAAGCCACTTAAGACAAACCCACTGCCAACATCATATTACATAGAAAACTTTCCCTCTAAAATCAAGAACAACACATGGATTGCAGGATGTCTACTATCGTCACTCCAGGTAAACATAGTACTTAAAACATTAGTAACAGAAATTAGGCAAGAAAAATAAATGAAAGGACTCTGTATAGAAAAGAAGACAAATTATTATTTGCAGATGACATGATTCTCTACATAGAAGAGCCAAAAAGACCACCAAATAACTCCTAGAATCAACATCCAAATTCATGTAACATAGGATACAAAATCAATGCACAAAAATCAATAGCATTCCTATGCACTAATAATGTATCTACTGAGAAAGAAATTAGGAAAAATTTCATTCACAGTAGCACCAAGAAAAATTAAATTCTTAGGAATTAACCTAAGGAAGTGAAAGATGTCTACAATGAAAACTATAATACTCTGAAGAAGAAAATCAAAAAGACATCAAAAAATGAAAAGATACCCTCTTTTCACAGACATGTAGAACCAAGATAATTAAAATAGCCATATTCCCAAAATTGATATACAGATATAATGGAATCCCAATTAAAATATGAGTGACATTCTTCACACAACTGGAGAAAAAAATCCTAAAATTCATATGGACCCAGAAGAGACCCAGAATACCAAAAGCAATACTGGATAACAAAAGCACAGTGGGAAACATCATAGTCCCAAACTTGAAGTTATATTTCAAAAGTATCTTTATATAAACAGCATGGTATTCACACAAAAACAGACACCAGGTTCAATGGAACAGAACATAGCTTGCAGAAAAATCTTCAAATGCATTAAACTATTTGATCTTTGACAAAGGGGCCAAAAACATACTAGAGGAAAGATAGCCTCCTGAATATATTGGTACCTGAGTTCATGAATGATTTGGTTTGCAAACACTTGAAGTCATAGACCTAGGCAAAGTCTTTCAGATGAGAGGCCTGGTTGCATAGAGAATAGTACTAAGAATCAACAAATGAGATCATATAAAATTTAAAAAGCTTCTGAAAAGCAAAAGAAACAATGAACAGAATGACAAGAAAAACCAATAGAATGGGAAAAAGGTTTCTTCAGCTATTCCTCAGAGTGAGGGTGAATATCTACAATATATGAAAACTTACAAAAAGTAGACCCTCTCAATAAAAACCCCTATCAAAAAATGGACAAGTAAAATGAACAGATACCTCACAGAGGAAGTCCAAATTGCCAGTAAGTACATGAATAAAGATTTAACAACAGTAGTCATTATATAAATGAATATTAAAACAATACTGAGGTTCCATCTTACGCCAGAAATAACAGCCATCATCAGAAAATCAGATAATAACAAAAACTAGTTGGGCTGCAGGTAATGGGCACCCATCTACACTATTGGTAGGATTGTAAATATCTATGGAAATCAGTATGGAGATTCCTCAAAAATCTAAAACTTAAAATTTTATTTGACCCAGTTATTTCCCTTCTAGGTATCTTCCCCAGAGTGTTGAAGATCACGGTGTTACATGCATACTTATGTTGATAGTAGCACAATTCATAATTGCTAAATCTTGGAAACATCCTATATGTCCATCAACAGATGAATGGATAAAGTAAATGTATTTATACACAATGGAGTAATACTCTGCCATAAAGAAAGACAAATTTGTGTCATTTTTAGGAGAATTGATGCACATTGAGATCATACTATTAAATGAAGTAAATCAGACACATAAGCTTAACTATTGAATGATTTCTTTAATCGAAGAACCCCAAAATACATGTAAAGGGCAAAATAAAAGAATATAGAAACAGGGAGATAGATTTTTCTCAAATTGAAAAGAGATCAAGGGATGCAAAGATGGTGGACACAAAGAGATGAAAAAAAGAATAAAGATGTTTATGTACATGTATCAATTCCACATAAGGAATTTAAACATGCATTGAAAATATGTACTAATAAAAAACTGGAACACAAATAAATCATTACATTTCATTACACTCACCTTTCAGAATGAAGCTAGTATCTGAAATGTGAAGTAGAAGCAAAGTGAAGTTGAAAAGAGAAGGTTGAGTGCCTCAGTATGCCTCAGTGAGTTGCATAACAATTGTCTTTCTTCCCCCTTAGCTCACTACAAATGATGAAGAGTCACCCCTCGGGGTCTTGGCTTGAATCTCCTTTTTGTAACAGGAGGTTTGTGAGTAAAAGAGCAGCTACCCATCTGCTACAAAAATGAAAGGAAATAAATCAAACTTATCAACTTTATGCTGAAGGTCTATACTCTCTGAGGTAAATTTTTATTTTATTTTAATTTAAAAACTTTTCTTTATGTCTGCCTAAATGAAGATATTGTATATTTCCTAGTTGCAGAGCGAAAATCTATATTTCTTAAAACATATCACATTCAATATGGCCTTTGAAAAGCAATGACCTTATTAATTTCAAAAATTAATTTTTTAACATTACACAGGTAATGCATGTTCTTTATAGGCAACTAAACTTTCAGAGACAGATAGTCATATGCTTGTCAACCAGGAATAAAATTTAAAATACTAGTTTTATGAACTAAAATTTGCATACCATGCAATTTACAAACTTAAGCTGCATGATTTAGTAGATTTTAGCTTGTTGACAAAATTGTACAAGCATGACCACAAACAAATTAAATCATTTTTGTTTCCCCCAAACAAAATACTATTCCCACTAGATATCATCTCCCAATTCCTTCCCTCTAAATATAGGCAACCACTGAACCACTCTCTATCTTCATACATTTTCCTATTCTGAGAATTTGTTTATTCAAAATAAACCATTCTTAGAAGGAAATAAAGACTTTAATATATTCAAAGAAATGGAAATCCTGCAAAATGAGTTCATATACCACATTAGAGTGAAGCTAAAAGCCAACAGCAGAAACATACATAGAATATAATACATTTTTCACTTTCCCATCTTTCCTATTACTGTGTCTGTCTTTGATTTCATTTATTTGCATATCAACATTTTCATATAAGGGAAATGATGTGATGTTCACGCCTCTGTGCCTGATTTATTTCACTTAACTTTATGCTCTCAAAGTGCATCAATTTTCCTACACATGCCTCATTTATCTTTCTTCATGGGACAGTAGTACTCCATTTTGTATAAGTATCACATTCCTTTTATGTATTCGTCTTTTGATTGACATATAATACATTTCAGTATTTAGCTATTATAAACTGTACTTCTATAAACATGAGTGCACATACATCACTCCGGTATGATGTTTTACATACTTTGGGGAAGATACCTATAAAATGGAATAGCTGGGTCAAATGAAAGTTCTATTTTTAGTTTTTTGAGGACTCTTCATGTGGCTGTATTAGGTTACTCTCCCAGAAGAAGTGTTCTTTTCTTCTCTCAGCCATCTCACCACTTATTGGTGGACCTTTTGATGGTAGTCATTTATTCCGGGGTGAGATAGAATCTTGAAGTTGTTTTAATTTGCATTTCTCAAATAGCCAGTGTCCTTGTCTATTTTTTGAACAATTGTATTTCTGCCTCTGAAAAATACCTATTCATTTGAGATGCCCACTTTTGCATTGGGTTTTTAAGTTTGAGATCTCTAGTTTTGAGTATTTTGTATTTTCTAGATGTTTGTCCTTTGGGGAGTAGCTGTCAAAATGTTTTTTAGTCAATGTTAACGTTTTGGTATGAGTATATGGCTTTGATGTATTTGTTAAAAATATGTTGATTCTAAACATGATTGTGTCACTGGTTTAGTCTCTCTCAATGTTATATCACAACTAGCTCCCCTTGTCAGTAAACACAAGACATTATAAAAAACTACAGGGAATATTTACATTTAAAATTTATCACAATAAAATATACATTAGTATTAATCTCTCTGAAAACACTCCCCCTTGCTTCAAACACACTTATCCCATCCTTTTGGCCAGTTGCTGAAGCAGTTCTAGAAACCTTGCTTCCTGGGTGTTTTTTTATCATACTGCATGTCTGTCTCAGTGTCCTGAATTAATTAAAAACAATTGCATTCATGGTTATTTTCACTTTGGGGAAGAGCCAGAAGTCACACAATTCTAGATGTGGTGAATAAGGTGGATAGAGATTGTAAACACAGTGTAATGCGTTTATGAGCTTGTATTTCTGTTGGATGGCACTTGGCAACAACATTCATTGTATTTTTTCACAACTCATGAAGACACTCACAAAAGATGATTTTCAGAACTTCTTCAGAGAGTGGCAAGAAGGATGGTGTCTGTGTTTGAAGCTAGTCAGAGTACTGTATTTTGATGGAGATTAATGGTGGTGTATGTTTACTGTGATAATTTTTAAGATTTAAACATTCATGATATATTTTGATCACATATTATATAATTTTTGTGATTGCATAATATTACCTTACATGGATATATAGTATATAATTTCAAAATCCTGTAATTTGAGATTTTCTAATTTATCAGAATTATTCTTAAATTATATTTATGTGTATTTATACTTTTTTAGGTCAAACTTCCGTATCTATCTGGATAAAATAAATCATGCTGGACAAAACTCAAAAATCTCTACTACTAAAGCCAACAGCTTTTGCTCTTATTATAAATCCATTGCAGGCATATATGGGAACTCTGATTTTTAAGTACAGACTTAAACTTACTGATCCTCCTTTGTCTTCTGACACTGTTCTTTCAACATGTACTTTCCGGTGTACTTTGGTAGAGAATGAGAATAAAGCCAATTACTTACTGGGTATGGAATGCTCCTGCCCAGAAATAAAATATTTACAGTCACATTCCTTGCCCAAAACTACTTGTAATGCTGTATTTAATCTCAAAGTGCTGAAAAAGTCAAGTGTGCCCTTTTACCTTACAGTAGTGGAGAACCAGATAGTCTTTTCCATGATGGTTTAATGATAAATTAAATACATTTAATAGATAATAAAGTTAATTTCATAAACATTGGCTATATGTATTATAAAAATATTCTTCAGTAGAATTATAACATTTTACATTCAATCTGTTAGTGACTAAGGAAACTTCCCTATAGTCTCTGTTCAATTCAGTAATTCTAAAATATTGCTTACAATTTCATGAGTAAAAATGACATGTATTTTTGTTTAATTATCTTGTTCGATTATTATGCCCATAATTACTTTTGAAATATTCACACAGCTTGATTGATCTTGATATTTGTAAGGAGATTTATGCAAGTGTGACTTTGAGCATGATGTGTAAATGTTACATATGGAGTGACTGCAACAAAAGAATGCATCTGTGACCACTAATTCTAATATGCCAACTTCATTGGATTTAAAAGGGTTTAAATTAGCAGAGTATGCTCTAGATGAGTCATCAATTCCTGTCTGGTACTATCTGCCTGCTCTGCTTGCCGAACAGCTTTGCTCTACCACACCTTTATGCTATGATGTTCCTGCCTTGGTGCCAGTAAACCACAGATTGAATCCCCTGTACTGTGATCCATATAGACTTTTACTCCTTTAAATTGAAAGTGTTAGTTATTGTGCCCATCAGTGGAAAAGGTGACTAATACAGGCTCTATATGACCATGTGGTTTATAAGCCTTTAAATCTTGTTAGTGAAAGGGGTTTGGAAAGGTTTGGAGATATAGGTAGGAGAAACCTTGGAATGCTCTAAGCAGACCTCCATTCTGGTTGGAGTTTGGAAGACCAGGATGCTGTTAAGAATTCAGAGAGCAGAGCTCAATCTCAGGAATTTTCAATTGGAAACAAAGACTACTGGCTATTGGACTAGAGGCCATGTATGTTAGAGTCTGGCAGAAAATTTGTCTACATTTTTCCCATGTCTTGAGACTTGCAGGAGATTGAAATTAAGGACAATGGCATAATTAAGTTGATGAAGGAAAGTTCAAGATATTCTGACTTTCAGGTTGTAGCATATGTATGCTGGCTGCTTTTAGTGAGATTTATAGTGAGAATCAGAAGCAGAAAATGTAATAGAAAAATTTAAGTAATTTCTCAGAAGGAACCATGTGTGATATTGGAGCCAAAATAGGTGTAGGTGCTGAAGAGGTTAGCATCATTTAAAAAGAACCAAGTACATTGTACACAGATAAGAATAAAAATGCCTTTAGGGCATCTCAGGAATCAGATTAAACCCAACCCATGGCAGGTTCAGGAGTACAAAAGTGTGAGCCTCTCATTAGAGATAACAGTACCTGTATCCCCTTAAAAAGGGCCTCATATGGAATTGGTTCCCCATAACTCATTTTACTTTGCTCAGCCATCCAGGCCCACAGAGTCCACTGCAATCATGGTTCAGGGGAGCATGGCTACTGTTTCCACTGACAGCAGACTTTGATGTCATCCATGTATGCGGGCTTTACACATCATGAAGAATGTAAGAGTTCTGGGATCAGGGAGAATTCCACCCAGATTTCAAAAGAAAGCCTGATCAGGAAGTAGGCCAGGAGCCCCTGAAAGTTCAGTGTATGAAGCTGTAGGGATTGAGCAGAAGTTACAGTGGGGACTTTGGGAAAATCAGAGATATTAGGAATGTAAAATGTCTGCCAAGGAATGTTTCACACTGTAAGTGGAATAAGCACAAATGAGAGGCAATGAGGGTTGCAACCAGCAAAGCCACAAAGATGAAGCCTCCCAAAACCTCTGAAACTGACATCTCAACACCATACACCCCAGATGCCAGATATGGAGCTGCAAGACCATGTTGACCCTGCTGTGTTTCACTATTGCTTTGGCCTGATTCTTTCTTATCCTATTCTTCACTTTTGGAATGGTAAAATTTACCCTGTGCCCCTGTGCCTTTGAACTATGCAACTTGTTTTGATTTTTAAAGAGTTTCCTAGCTAGGAGTTTGCCTTCAGTCTCAAAAGAGACTTGGACTTTTGACAAAGGTTGGAACTATTGATACTCTCATGAAGGGATTATTTCATTTTTCATTGTGTCCAGGATAGTTGTATTATGTTAAGCAGAATTATGAACTTGTCATTGTCTTTATTTTGTAATTAAGTATGATTTAAGAAGTACTTGGGTAGGAATATGCAAAGGAGTGGTTTGTGACCATTAATCCAGATATATTATCATCATTGGATTAAGAAACAACTATCAGATTAGTAAAGCATTCTACTGAGCATGTCTGGTGGGGCATGGAAGTGTGTTCTCCAGGTACTATATAGTGATCTCTTCTCTGGCACTGTTCTCTTGCTCTACTTCTTGACTACCATAAACTAAGCATCTTTACTGCACCACAATCTTCCACTATGACATTCCTATCTTGGGTCCAGGGTTCAGCTCCCCAAAATTTGAGTAAGATAAACCTATCTCCCTTTAAGTTGTGGGTGTCTGATGTGCCTAGCAATGCTAGAGACGAATAGTATAGGAACTTAAATGTTTTTGTTTACTATAAGTATTGTACACTTTTGGCATTATTTTCCTTTCCTTCAAATTAATAATATAATTGACTTCACAGATGCAAATACAGTTGAAATAAATATAGCTTTCTTAAAGAAGCCATAGTAGGGTATTTGAAAATATGCCCATACACTTGGCCAAGGAGTATATCTCCATGCTCTGACTTTAAGAATATAATAGTTTTTATTTATTTTATGTAAAATTCTCATCTTCCTTAATATTGGAGACACTTTACTGGTGAAGGCAATGTTTTTCTTTATTTTGATTTCCCCATGTGTATAACACATTCCTAGGTAAGCAAGTAAAAGCTTAGTAAATATATACAATATTCTGTCATGATCACAAGGGATACATTCCAGAACAATTAGTGGATGCCTAAAACCCTGCAGAGTACCAAACCCTTTGAACACTGTATTTTCATATACATGTATATCTGTGGTAGAGTTTAACTTCTAGATGAAGTAAGATATTAAACACAGTAGATAAAACTAAAACAGAAAATTATAACAATATGCGGATGAAGACAGATTCATGATGGTTCCATTTAATGATTTTTCAAATTTATAATTTTAAGGAAAGAATGCACATTCAGTAGACTCTGTGCTTTGAATTTTGATCTTTTTCCCGGATAGTGGTATATACTGGGTTACTCTTTTGTAATTCTAAGTAGTAGTACCAAGCCATATTTCTCAGTCAGCTACCATATTTACATCATTAGGAGAGCCAGCAGATACTGTTCAGTGTATTGTGTTGCTAGCATGTTTTATATACAAATATTCAATAAGATACATGAGATTTGTAACACTTTATTATAAAATAATATTTGCATTGGATTAGCTTTCTGTGTGTTGATATAAATATTTTGAGCTCATTAGAGTAGTTTAGCCTAAGCTATGATATTTAATAAGTTAGCTGTTTTTAAAATGAATTTCTTTTGAGACAGGATCTCGTTAGGTGGTGCAGGGTGGCTTGAATTCATGGCAATTTTCCTGCCTCAGCTGTCCAAGTGCTGGGATTACAGGTGTGTGCCACCATGCCCAGCTTAAATGCATTTTCAATTGAGGATATTTCATTTTTATGTAACATTGTTTACTTACTTTATTAGTACATTTCACAGTACATACATAATGATTATATTATCATGAGTTGATACATGTACATGACACATGCTAATTATTTTTTTACTGTTAAGAGAATAAAAACTTTAAAAAACATTGAAAACTATAGAATTGGAAAGCAAGATGTTAAGAAATCAGCAATAGTTGTTATATTCTATATTGTTTTCTTCAAAGTAGTTGTTCAGATTACTAGATAGGGGCATGCAAACTCGATCAAGAAATATAAGCATTAACTGTTCCCTTCAATAAACCAATAAAAATTAGAAAGGGAAGATTTGTATATATATGAAGATAGCTAAGATAGTTGCACTACTAATTTCTATTGCTTAATTCTTTTTAAATCCCCTACACCCATCTCTCCTTGCTCCTTCTAGCTCTTGTTCTCCCTACCATTTGCAAACGTTCTATTCTTTTTGTAATTCCCATTCCCTCCCATCTCTCCTCTACCTCTGTCTCTTGTTCTCTTTCCAATTTGAAAAAACAAATTTACTATTCATGTATATTTTGGATTTCTTACATAAGAGAAACAATATAACATGTGGGTGACAGTCTGTAACCCTAGCACTCGTAAGGCTGAGGCAGGAGGATCACCAGGAATTTGAGGTCAACCTGGGCTATATAGTGTGTTCAAGGCCTGTGTGAATCATATAGTGAGATCCTGTCTCACTCCCCCTACCCACAAAATAGAGAGAAACCGTGCAATATTTAAGCCTATGTGTCTGATTTATTTTACTTAACATTTATGGTTGTAAGGTGCATACTTTTACCTACATGTGCCTGATGTTTATTGTTCTTTACATCAGAGTAGTACTCCATTGTTTATAAATACCACTTTTTTATCCATTTGACTTAGAATATTTCAATTAACAATAAATTTATTGGTATGCTACCATAAGTAGAGAACATTTGTAGTACAATAAAAGTTATTATCCCACAAAAAAAACTATTGGTAAATTTTCCTTTATGAATGTAATCAGGGCCCGTGATATAGCTCAGCTGGCAAGTGCAAGGTCCTGAGTTCGATTCCTGGTACCACCCCCAAAAATGAATGCAATCAGTAATCTGGTTGTCAACCTGAGTGGACTGAGGGACACTTAGAAAATGGGTAAACTACAATTCTAGTTTTGTCTGTGAGGGCATTTTCAGAGACAACTGGCAAGTAGATCAATGAACCGAGCGAGGAAGACCAATCCTGAACTTGGAAGGAATGATCTAGTAGACTGAGGGTCCAGACAGAACAAAAGGCAAAATAGGGAAGAAGTTCCCACATCTGTCTATCTTTGACTACATTTGAGCGAGCATGGTTTTTGCTACTGCCATCACCCATGGAAAACATCTCCAGTTTCATTAGCATTTGAATGTAGATTTTCAACAGCAACTCTCTAGGGAATTTCTAATACTTTAATCTTGTACTTGGCCTGTGTCACTGGTCCCTCTTGTTCTGAGGCTTCTGGCTTCTTAAACTTGGCATCTATTTCTTTCTTTCATTCTTCAGCCTGCATTTCGCCATTGTGGAACTAATTATTCAGTCTCTGATTATGTCAACCATTCTAATATATTTTATTTCATAATTTTACACCAACCCCCACACACATGCACATACACACAATACACACACTCTTTTTCAATTGGTTATATTCCTCTGGAGAACCTTGACTCGTGAGATACATCATTTTGCAGCTTGAGGTTTGGGATCAAAACTAGTTGAAATTTGTTTTTCTCCTTCACAATTTTATTGATAGATTTGTTCTTACCAGAGATCCTAACAACCTCAGTATTTTAAGTTTACACTTAAAGGAATCATTTTACACTTAAAGGAACCAAAATAAATCACTTTATGACTTCTCTTTGCGTTACCTGAATTGACGACATCATTGGTCTTGAACATAGGAGTCATTATTAAGTAAATAAGAGTTACTTGAACACATGTACTGTAATCTTGTGACAGTCAACTTATATCTGAAAAAGCTACTACCTGATAATGAGCATGGTAACATATACAATGTGGATACACTGGACCAAGTGATGATTCACATTGTAAATGGGGTAAAACAGAGCAGGACTAGGTTTCATCACACCAATCAACCACTTAAAACTTATCAATTATTTTTTCTTTAATTTTCCATTCAGTATTTTCAGACCTCTTGCTTGTAGATAATTAAAACTACAGAAAACAAAACTATACAGAAGGATGACAACTGCATTCAGTGAAACAAATTAAAACAGAAAGGGAGCATTCATATTATTATGGACATTTAAATTGAGGGAGTATTCTAGGATATATGCTTATACTTGCAGAATTTTTAAGTAATTTGTAACATGTTAAAGGCAAGACTGAGCAATGGAACTGGGGTGATCTTCTCTATGTCTGTAGATGAAAATTTATATTGAAAAGCATTCTCTAAGTGTGGATTGAAAGGGAAGAGAGGGATAGTTATGTGGGCATGTGTATATATAGAGGATGGCTGGCATGGTTGAACTGTTGTCGCATGTCGCTTTAATGTGAGGAACAATCAATGGCTGGTTGTTTGATCAATCTTGTATATCTATTTGCATTTTCCTGAACCTACACTTTGAAGTTACCAATGTGTAACACAACAGCCATTGTTAATCCCCTGCCACGTTATCTGTAATTCAGTTTTTGTACTGTTCTTGTGCTGCTTTGTCTGTTTGCTAATTTTTTTTGTTCCTTTTTTTTTTTTTTTTTTTTTTTTTTTTTTTTTTTTTTTTTTTTTGTTCCTTTACTTTTAAAATAGAAAAAATTATAAAAAAATGTGGATCGAGAGTAAATATTTTTGCTTCCAAAATGCTCTCACACAATGTAAGTTTAATGGGAACAACAGAGACTAAAAGAGTTTCATCTCTGATTCAGCTTCTTTAGAGATGTTAAGTGCCCATAGCTTTAGTGTGTAAGAGTTAATCCTGATGGGCACAAATGAATTATAATATTTTGGCCTGATTTTTGGCAGAGTTCAAGGTTGAAAGAGGCGAAACATTTTTGGTGGTTTGAGTTATGTGTTACTGAGATGTCATGTGAATGTATAGTTACATTTTAATAGAGAGGTTGAGGTCAGTTGGAGAGAACTTATTGTGAATTTTCTTTTTTTATGAATATGTTTAGAAGCTGAGAAAAATTGGTGAGGCTTAGAGGCTTACCACAAAGAGAAGGACTTATGATTGTTTTGTTCTGAATTACTGAACCAGCGTGAACCCTTTTTTGTTGCTTTTGTAACATAATATAAAACTGAATTTATCAATTTCAGCTAAAAAGAAATCAGAGGAATCCTTGTGTGTTTGAGATAACATACATTCATGTATGAATGAGATTTCATATTATAAAAGATAAGACTTTTTAACTAATGAGGAGAATATAATTTTAGAATACATATTTTAGGTCCAGTTTGGCTCTTTCCATGTTTTCTAGTAAGTGAACAAATCTAGTTAAATATTCATCTGCCTGAAGGCAGGGGACTGAGCCAAAGAACTTCATGCAGCTCTACTGGAAGTATGACTAGGATTTTGCACAGCCTCTTATATTCCAGCAACAACTGTGACCATTAAGCTTAATTATCAAGTTGACTGGCTTGGAAGCTGCCTAGAAGATTAACAAAGCACACTTCTGGTTATAGCTGGGTGGGTAAAGGAGGCATGGCCTTGAATATTGTATTTGTTCTCTGGCCTTTTCCTTTCCAGTACTGCTCTGCTCTGCTTCCTGGCTTTCACAAACCAAAAAGATTTAGTCTGCATGATGTTCTTGTCTTAGAGTCATCTAATCATGAACAGAACTTCCAAAACCATGAGCCAAATAAAAACCTCTTATAAGCTGATGATGTTAGGTATTTCTCCAGCAGTGGGAAAGCTGACTAATACAGAAAATCAGTGTAGAAGTGGGACTGTTGCTGTGACTGTATCTGATCATGGGTCCAGAAGCCCTTGGAACTGGTTTGCAGGAGGAGTTAAGAAATACTTGGAGACTCAGTCAGATGAAAGTCAAAAAACTTACAAGCAGAGCTTGATGAGTAATACTGGTCACAGCTCAAAAGTCCAGCATACTGAAAAGAATGTAGAGAATAAGGCCTTTGAGATTTTATATGGAAATGAGAATTCTACTGGCCATTGGATTAAGGCCATTAATATAAAATTACAACAAATGTCTACATTTTGCCTATATCCTAAGAATTTGTATGAGGCTAAACTTATAGTTGCTGAACTAATTGATATTGTAGAGTAAATTTTAAGGCAGCTCAAATTTGAGGCAGTAGCATGGGTACTGCTGACTGCCTTTAGCCAGGTTTACAATGAGAATCAGAAGCCAAAAGAAGAAGAGAAAGATGTAAAAATTTGGAGCCTAGCAAGAAAGGGAATGCTTATAAAGTTGGAACCAAGGAAAGTGTTGTTGCTGAAAAAATTAGTGCCGCTAAAAAGAAGCCAAGTACTTTATATCAGGATAATAAATAAGTTCCCTTAAGAACATCTCAGGAATTGGCCAGTCCTCACCAATCACGGGATCCAGGACATAAACAGGTAAACTCTTTGGGAAGACGTTTATTTGAGAAGAGAGCCACAGGATTCCCTGCTCACTCAGAACTATGTAGGCAAGTGAAATACTAAGTTCAGCCATATAGCTACCCAGAGGCCACAACAGCCATTGTCCAAGGGGTCCAGCTACTGCCTGAGGTGGCAGCAAGCTTTGGTATAAACCATGTGGTACTGATTACACAGGCATGCAGAGTGTGATAGTTTTGAGGTCATTGAGGCTTCAATCCAAATATGAAAGGAAAGCCTGGAAAGGTGGGAAATTGCACCTGAGATAGTGATGTGTAAAGCTGTTGGAGTGAAGCTGAAGTTTCACTGGAGACCCCAGGAAGAGAGGCCAGGAATGTGGAATATCTACTAATGAAAGCCAGAGTCACCACATATAGCCAGCCTAAGAGAGAGGCTGTCTTGGTTACTTTTCTCTCATTGCTGAGACAAAATGCCTGATGCCCAAAATTATGGAAGGAAAGGTTTATTTAACTCACAGTTTGTGGAGCTTTCAGTAATACTCAGTTGGCTCGAAGGCAAAGTGACACATATCAGAAGGAAACCGTTCATGGTGGCAGAAAACAGCAAAAACACCAAGAGCACAAGGGGAGGAAGTAAGCCTCTTTTCTCTCCTTATATTGTATATCGGCTCTCTGCCAAAGCCCACACCATCTCTGTGCCCTCCTCTTCCACCAGCTGAGAATGTTCACAAAGTAAGGACCCTGACTCCCTGCTGAATCAGTTTAAAGTTTAATGTTGAACATGCAAACTTCTCAAGGTGATACAATGAACAAAATCTTAGAGAGGTAAGGACATGTCCTTTTCATCCCGGGATGTAGAACTGCTGAGTTACTTAGTTAAGCTCTTATACCTCTCAAGTTGACACAATGTATCAGCCATAACAAGGTCATGTGGGTTGCAAAGACCATAGGATGAAGTCTGCTTAAGAAATTTCAAATTCACATCTTGCCACAAGGTACCCTGAATGCTGAATGTGGATTTACGGAATTTTATATTTTCCTTGCTGAATTTAGTCTTGCTCTACTCCCGTTCCTTTCTGTTCCTCTATTCCTCCCTTTGGATCAGGAATGTTTACCCTGTGCCATTGTATGTTGGAATTATTTAACATTCTTTTATTATTTTTATAGAGGCTTACTGCTAAAAGTTTACCTTGAATCTCACAGGAGATTTTGGACTTGAACTTTTGAGTGATGCTGGAACTGTTAAGACCTTGACAAAATTTGAGATAGATTTAATACATTTTGCATAATTAGATGATGTGAATCATTTGTGGCCCAGGAGAATATTATGATTGAGATCTAAAATAGTCTCCAAAAATCTCATGTTCAGATGTAGAAGTTTTGGAAATTTATTGGATCGTGGGAGCAGCATACTCATCATGCATTAAAACACTGAATGTTGCTATTAAAAGGTGTGGCCAAGTTGGAGAGCATTTTACCTGGAGGGTGCCCTCTTGTAGCATATATCTTTCCCTCTGGCTCTTTCCTTCTCTCCCTGCTTCCCCACTACCTTGGAGCCTACGAACAATGGATGTACTGAACCCACTAAAAATTTGAACCTAAATAAACCCTTCCTCCTTTAAATTGCAGGTCTCTGGCATTTTGCCCCAGCAATGACAAAATGACTAACACGAGTTAATATTAGTTCACCATTATTCTCATTTTTACTTTTTGCACTTCCCACCTTATAGAGATAAAACAGAGTTTAAAGTGTAGCTGTGACCTGATGTATGCCAATCAGTTTGTACCATTCATTGAATTTTAGTAAATATCCAGTATTGTTACAAATATTAAAATAAAAGAAACTGTTCTTATCCTAAGGAACCATGCAGACACTCACCTGAAACAATCAACAAGTAAAATATCTCATGATATATCCTTATTTTCATAGTCGGTTATAGGAAGCTGTTATCTGTACAAACTGGAGGGAATAAATTCTAGGGAAGGGAGGACTTAAGGAAATCTCTGTGTAGAAGAAAGCTTTAAGTAAACTGAGGACAAGGATCCACAATCGGGAAAATCAGATGTAATTGGAGATATCAGAGTTCTATCCCTGAAAGCTTCCTTTGACTTAAATGAATATTACTGCCCCATTTTCTTTGCTCAATAGCAACTTTACTTTCGTGGATATCTTTAATGTTCCCTGTGAACTTGTTTTTACAATGAAATAGTGATATAACTCTCATTCCTACAGAAAACACAGCACTGGGATTTCTTCCAAAATTATTAGCACTAGCGCACTGAAGACTGGATTCTGCTTACTTGAATCTCTATATATTGTTTAACGTATCTAATGTAATTGTTCTGCATCTGCTCTTATATAGAGATAGAATGTCATTTATTTGTTGGACTTAATTTATTGTAGATGTACAGAAACTGCACTGTTTTTCTTAACAAAGCATATTTGCTTTGATGAATTCCTCAGTCTCTAATGTGACATTCGTAGCCATTAATACCTCTACTTAGAAGTCTTCTCTCTCCCTCTCTCTTTTTAACTTTACAAAGCTTTTTTTTTATTCTTATATAAAGGCTGTGCAAAATTTTCAAGGTACATATAACAGTGTGCTCATGCCACGAGCAATGAGATATAGCAATGAATTTTCTGGGTTATGTCAGCAGTCATTGACAATTTTTAAACATTCCATATTCCCTCTGCAATCAGAGTGGACTGGCATGTGTCTGTCTCTCTTTGATTTTTTAAAATTCAAAATCCCTTTAAGTAGGAACATTTAAATTCTCTACTACTGAGAAGTGTCATGCAAGTTGTCTATATAAATTCATTTGATATGAAATCAAATACGAAACAGGATTTTCGAGCGTGCATTTTTTTGCTGAGGTATTTTTCTCATTAAATGTTTCTGAAGAAAAGGTATTTGACAAATTTTTCAGATCTATTGTGAGTACCAAACTATGAGAGGTAGCAGTAATCTACAGTTAATAGTAAATTGTGATTTTCATCAATTCTATGCTATGTTTCCTTTTTTTATTGAAATGACTTTTTAAGCCTCGTGTCTTTCTTGTCTAATCTTCTTTCAGAACTTACCCTTGGTGTTGGGACAACTGTTGTATTTTTGATGTTGTTGTATTGTGATTTCTGTGAAAAAGGACAAAATATGGGTGAATATAAGAATTTGATGAATGCATGTATTGAGAGAGATGACTTATGTGGCAAGTTTTGAAAGAAACAAGGATCAACAATAATCTAGGGCCCTGGTATGTCAAAGGGAGTAATGTAGCAGTTTATGAATGATGTTGTTAGAGAATGATTATTTTGCACATGCAAATCAGTTTGATGAAAATATGCTTTATGTTAATCCAATTTCCACTAAAAATTGTGGATTATTTGGAAATGAGAATTCATGTTGTTAGATGATCTCAGCCATCTACATGTAGATTAGATCCACACAAATGAAACGACTGTAATTTCCTTTGAAATCCAGGTTCCTCTGTACCACTTTCACCCAAGTTCATGCAAATTTTACAGGGCATAAGTATGACCCTTATTTTTAAATCTAAATCAGAAAAAGTAATCATATATATTTCAGAGAAATAGTTTATAATCTGATATAGTATTATCAAGTTTCACATAGTAAGCCATTTTTGTAACATAAGCCTGTCTGAGAAGTTCTGTGCTCTTTTTCATATTTCAGATTCCTTTCTTTTCTACATGTATCAGCTTTCCCATTGCTCAGAAACAATACCTAACACCAACAGAAGTGGAGGAGAGATTTAATTTGGCTGAGGATTTCAGAGGATGAATCCAGCAACCAGTGCATGGTTGCTGACTCTGCGAAGAGTGTTGTGGAGTAAAGTTTTTCAGTTCATGATGGCCAGGAAGCAGAGCAGACAAACAATGGCTAAGAGGAAAGGTCCGGGCATCAGATAGAGTACCCAGGGTTGCTCCATGATCCACCCAGACATTCCCAGAAAAGTGCTTTACTAGTGCCATAGGTGCCCCCCAAGCTTATCCAGTAGTCAATTAAGTGTAACTGCTACACCAAATTTGATGGAATTTAAAAAAAGGAGAAAATTTTTTTCCAGAAGAATCTTTAGCTGTTTGAAATGATAACTGAAAGGAGTTACTGAAATTTCTTGACTAAGAGGATAGGCCTATCTATAGGTACCATATTTCCACTTAGAATGCCTTTAAAAGATATACATGAACTATTAAGTAGACTGAGAGAAAAATGTCATCGTAATTGTTTCTAGAATATTATTATTTTAATTATTAAGTAGGGTGCCCTCTGTACAAGAAAAGCAGACTGCCACTTATGTATAAAGATTTGAAGGAAATTGAGTAACCTTTCTGTGCAAAATTGTCTCCTCCACTGATCAATAATAATCCTCAAATTCTCACTGAGGTAATATTGTATTTAGTCTCGAAAGCATCAATATTACCATGTAAACATGTTAGATTGGTATAATGAAACATTGATTCATCAAGAACAGTCATTATCACATTAACAGTCAAGGGTTTATTGAACAAAGGTAATTGTTGTTAGGTTGAAAATAATTCTTATAGGAAATGGCAAACGAGGACAAGGGAATCTGAGGATGAAAGAGGTATAAAGGGTACATTAGTGTCTACAATACATGCCTCAAATGAGCTACTTCTACTTGAGTGGAATGAGTGGTGCTCTGGGATGCGAGGTCCAAAAATACTAAAAGGAAAAATGAGCTATGTCCATGAATTACTCTTTTCTTTCTTTAGGTTTTTTTTTTTTTGGCACCAGGAAGTGAACCCAGGACCTTGTGCTTGCTTGCCAGGCAGATGCTTATGCCACTGAGCTATATCCCTGGCTTTCTTTTCTTTATTCAGTACTCCCTTTATACATTCCCTAAGGAAGCATGATAATCTATACAAATAATGGTTCTCACCAAAGTCCTTATAGATTTCTAAACTAGTTGCTGGTTCAAAGATATTTATCAAAATATAAATCACATATTGATGTACTCTGACAATGCTTTGAAGCAATTTTCTTAGAATGGAAGAAATTTCGAGCTGTAAGGACATTTAGCATTGAATCCTATGTTTTTCAAAATGTGTTTCCTGGGATCCTGTTATTCTTTTTTTTTTTTTTTTTTGGTACTGGGAATTGAACTCAGGACTTTCTGCTTGCCAGACGCTGAGCTATATCCCTCTCCCTGGATCTTGTTATTCTGAAAAAAAATGTGGTGGTCACTGTAGGGGTAAAGATAAGGAATGACAGTAATGATTCCAAATCTGCTCATGGTTCAGGTTGAGCAGATATACTTTTATCTGTGTTTATTAATTTGCCTTCAAATACTGATTATTTGAAAAGTAGACTTCATTGATTTTTAAAAACCAGGGATCTAGTATAACTCATTTAACAGATGAAGAGGTTGAATTACTTAAATTGCAATTTCAAAGTATTGTTTAAGTTTTAAATACAGCACATATTAAAGATTAATATGAATGGCTGCTAATAAGTGGAATGTGATAATTTAATAAAAAATCAAAATTCACACTATACATAAAATAATAAATGAGATCCTGTTAGTATGTAAGCATTAATTATGGGACCCAAATGAAATCATATTAAAGGTATTCATAACTTATTGAATTTTGTTTTGTAAAAGCTACTTATTAATTTTAGGCTTGAACTGTTCTTTTATATGAGACCTTGAAAATTTACAAAGGAAGGCATCACTTACAAAATTGGACTCAGAATACTTGAATGACTAACATTTTTCTAGTGTAGGCTACAGCCATTGCTTCATTGTGCTTCATGAATATCAAACATATTGGTGCCTCTGTAATTTTTCTCATCAATTTGTTTTCTTTGACCACCACTACTCTTCTATGCTTTTCTGAATCTAACCAATTTTTCTAGTCTACTGAAGTTTTATGCTTTCCAGAAAGCCTTCTCCAACTGCCTAGCCCTCACTAACTTTCCCCTTCTCTGGCAACTAAAGCACTTCCTCTCAGAGGTAGTCCTTTCACATTAGTAAATTGAAACTAGTCTTTTTGTTCTTTGGCTTATTTTTTGTTGTTGTTCTTCAACTTGTCTTATCCTTTGGCCTGGTATACATTTCCCCTGATCACATCCTGGTGCCCTTACAACAGGATGTACTTTTTGAAGTACAAGATGTCCTAATCTCTTTTCAATCCCTCTCCTTCAAAAGTTACCTTGTTAAAGGTAATTCATGAGTAAATATTTCTTAGTTGACTATTATTGTCACCTCTTTTAAATAGCCTTAAAGAATTTGTTTGCAATTTGGCATATATACCTAAAAAATTGGTAAGATATTCCAATTTTTATTGGAGTATGCTCTTTATGTTCTTCAATTCATATTAATTCATAGTGCTTTTTGGATGTTAACATACACAATCTTGTAGAAAATCTCTATGAGGTTTGGTATAAAACCATGCAGTAATACGCAATAACTTTTCCAATGCCTAGATCCTGTCCAAAATGCTCCTTCAGTTTATTGTGAATTCATTATGCTTCTCTATTTCGAGTAATAAAATAGGGAATTACACAATTAACAATAAAAAACATCATGCTAAAGGAAGCAATTTTGAAAATACAGTTATATCAACCTCTGGAAATATTTTGAACTCAATTTGAACTGCAGATGATTGCAATAATCTTCTTCTAAATAGATATGAATATTCTTGTCAAATTTGAAAAATTTCAATTTAAGCCAGTAAGTAATATTTCTTCTTTCCAGTAAAAATATGATTTGGGGATAAATATTTGAATTTTGTCCAGGTAATTATGAGACGATGCTTGTAGGACATATACTCAAGCATTGGAAATTGATCAGAAGTATTTAATGTTTTCAAATAGAAAGATACTTGCATTCTAATGTAAACAATCTTAAGTTTAGCTTTACATTAAGGCTTGGTATAGAGGTGGTGAACGGAATCCTTGTTTCCTGCTCATACAGACAAAGTGCTGCATTATCAGTGGAATGCTTCCTTTGAAAGTCCCAGCAGGGAAGCAGTATCCCATCTTTTATTGAACATCAGAGTTCTTATACTTTTGTAATTTCAAGAAAGTAGGTGATTTGCAGTGATTATTCAACAATATTTGGAATTTGAAGGAATGTTTTTGTGCACAAAGCAAATTCACTTCTCTGTTGACCTCTTTGCAGGAATCGAGTTGAGTTATGTAGTTTTGGAGTTAACTCTCTTCATTACCCTACACTGGCTAAAATAAGACCAACAAAAAGAAACCTTTATGCTTGAGGTTAGATTATCCATTTCTTGGCATAGAGGTCTCTGCTGCGTGTAGTTGATAGGGATTCTAGATGGCCTCTGAGTGCTCAAAATAAAACTGTTCCTCTGTGGAATTTGAATGCTTCATGAATGGGATTCTGAAAAGTACCCCAGATACTGTTTCTGGTAAGAAGCTCATTTTTCTTTGCCTCTACTTCCAGACATGCATTTTTTTTGCCTCTACTCACCCTCCCCCCCAACAAGTGATCTCCATTCAGAATATTGAAACTGATTTATTCAGTGACCCTCAAATCCTATCCTGTCTTTAAAGGGCAATCATCATAATTCTAATCTAATTCCTACTTCTGTAATAACTTCCAATAGCCTCACACTCATTCCGATCAATACTGACACCTGCGGAACTGAACACGGCTAGAGGAAAACACGTAGCCATGTTGAATGGTCTCATTTTAAGCTTAGAATTGTTAATATCAAGTGAATTCAATCTTATTCCCTAACATAACATTCAGCTGATGTCCTCATTTTCTTAACTGTAAAAACTAGCCACAAACTTTTTCTTTCTGGTATTAGGCATAGAAATTAAGGCCTTTGCACTGAGCTAATGCTTGGACCATTTTTATTTTTTTATTTTGAAGTAGGGTTTTGCTAACTCACTTCATTTCTGAGTCTGTGATTAAACATGCAGTTTTCTTGCCACAGCCACCTAGTATACTGGGATTATAGGCATGCACCACTATATTTGGCTACAAAAACTCTTAGCAACACATCTACCTATCTATGTCTATCTTCTCTCTACCACATTCTCCCCTTTTACTAAGGAAAACTGTTCTTGATTCTGTGAAAGACCATTCCATGTATTGTGTGTAAAATCCTAAATTTCTGCCTACAAATACTCTTCTCTGTCTCTCTTCTGAATCACTTTCCTCCATTCCATTGGATAAATTTTTAGTATAAATATAATATTATTATTATATTATTAATATTATTGCTCTCAGAGGATTAATAACAGGAAAGGAGGAATGCCAAAAGCATAAACGTAGAAGGAATAATAGAATTTTTATTGGTTGATTTTTTTGGTGTCAGGAATCGAACTCAGGACCTCATACTTGCTGGGCAGGCACTGTGCTGCTGAGCTATATCCTCAGCCCTAGAAATGGATTTTTTAAAACACAATTTTATGAACCCCAAGACAATCAACTGAGGCAAAGATAACCAATGGCGTCCTTGTTAGTTTGCTGCTTGTTGTTGTGGCAAAATACATGATGTAAATAAAGTTATAAGGATGAAAGTTTTTATTTTTGATTACAGTTTTAGAGGTTTTGGTCTATAGTTGCTTAGTCCTGTTGGTTTGGATCTGTGGCAAGTTTATACATAATGGTGGGAGAATATGGCAATGTTAGAAGCACTGAGACCCACAAAGAGACTATTTTAATAATCCTGGTGAGAAATAATAGTTGCGTTTTAAAAAAATAGGGACATCACCATCTCATTTTTTAATAGGACAGGTGTATTCCAGATATGTTACTGGTTGAGTAGTGAAAAAACAACCTGTGCAGAGACAAAATGCTGAACAGATAGGCCTTACGTGAACAGCTTGTAATTCCATGGGTTGATCTAGCAGGAATGCACTGATGTCCTATGAATGAATTGGTAACTGGTTAATGTAGCTTGACTTGAACTATATTGCTGCTGTGCCATCCAAAAGGGCTACCCATTTACAGGCACAAAGGGTGCATTATGCGAGTGGTGGGGGATATTAAACAAGAGGCAAATATCTCATATTATGGAACCATACCATACACAGGCATTTATTGGTTCCTGAACATCTCATGCATACCCTTTGATGATTGCTATAAGGAAGGTTTCCATGATTAGTTAGCATTAACCAGAAAAACAGCGATAAACAGCAAAGGGGGCTGTGGGTAGTTAGGATCATATCCATTTTTCTTTAAGTATTTCTCTCCTTGTTTTCCAAACCTAGGGAAATTAGGCATTGAATAAAGACAGGAATTAGGAATCCCTGGACTACACTATTAGTTCCCCTACGTGATAATGCTGGAAAGGAAGGGAAAGTATTACAAGGGAAGCCTCTGTGCCTTCTTCCTTTTTATTATGAGTCCTAGGGCCATAAGCTTGGTAAGTTAGGGGAGTGAGGGTGTGTGACAAGTATGAGAAAGGGGGATAAAACTTAAATTTGTTTTTAAAATTTTAAAATTGATCATAGATTTGAGGCAGTA
>PVLD010023872.1:0-26564 GCA_004027595.1 Dinomys branickii | reverse complement strand
TCCCTACTATCTTATCTATAATTTGGTATTCCCTTTAATGTTTTTGTGTTAACTAATGTGAAGATAACTATGTAATACAACATCCAGTGCTAATTCCCTACTATATTCTGTATAACTTTGTATTTTCTGTATTGTTTATGGCTTTTCTGGTTCATATGTCTCCATTCTTTTGTCTTTAAAATAAAATTTAAAAAAAAATAAAAATAAAAAAAAATAAATATATAACTCAGGAAAAAACAATGTAATCCACAAGAAAATTAGTCAAATATTTATTAGATGAACAAAACAGCACTCCACAAATCCATCCTTATTACAAATTAAAATAGTGAAAAAATCTAGGAGTATCCCCCTTCTGAAATTTGTCTTGAAATAGTCTTCCATCAAAAGGTAGTTTTTTTCTATTTTTGTTATTAATATCATGCTGTAGTAATTATATTAACACACTGTCATTACACTGCTTTATTGAAATAAAAAGATGTACAGAAAATGTTTTTGGAATCTTGTAAATCTACATAGTACATAATTTTTAAGATATCTTCAATATATATAATATTTAAGCTATCTCTAAATGTTTAAGTAAACTAATTTCCAGAAAAATTTTCTCCCGATAAGCAATCATGTCTTCTACATCTTTGCCGATGAGCATTTCTTCAATGGAGACCAGCTGATAGCTGCTCAGATTGAAGGATGAACTGCTCTTCACAGCATTTAACATCTTCAGGGATGCTGTAACTGATTCACTCACAGAAGAACAAACCGGGAAAATGCGAGCAGTCCACAAACTGAACTGCGCCTTGCTTCCTGAAAACAGCTCCTCTGTGACTTTAAGATTCCAAATCTCTAGGCATGATAGAAAACTGACGCCAAGGAACTGCAGGAACTTTATATCTAATAATGTCTTAACGCTGTTTTTCAAGTTGTCTTGCACTCCAAATGCCATAGTTGAATACTTCAAGTGTTCGTTTTTCTTCAAGCTTAAGGAATACAGAAAAGAATGTGCAGGCACAACGACATTGGAAATTACAGAACTGCTAATAATGCAGTTTTCTCCAATGGACACATCCGGTCCCAACATGGAATATTCTACAACGGAGCCGGGAGCCACAGAGCATCCTGAATCTAGTACACTGTGGATGATACAGGATGTCTTGCCAGGACATTCTGGAATTGGTGAAAGGACACTAAAAGCTACTGACTGCAAACCAAGCTCTAGCTTTAAACTGCTGTCTGAGGTCAAATGGAACAAATACTCTTCAGTTGTTCCGATGTGATAAAACTTGGAGTTGTTAAGAACAACAACATTTAGTGATGTTCCTCTGAGAAGGTGAAATATTCTCTGCCTTATATCTATCAACTCAGATTCTTCCTTAGTGACATTTGATGTATTTCTGGTGTACTCCACAGTTGCTCCAGGTCCCAAAGCCTGCAGAAAGTCACCATAGGCATCTATTTCACAGTTCAGTGTGCCAATTTCTTCATAAAAAGCAAGTAACTTCTTTGCAGAGTCGTGATCCATGTAAAATAGGCTATCGGTGTAGACATACTCAGAGTCCAATTGAAGATGGACAGCATCTCCCCTTGCAAAGTCTTGTGGATAAAAATTTCCAGGTCTACACACAGCATTAAGTTGATACATCTTTTCTACGCTGGGCTTATGAAGGAAACGGTGGCAACACCTATATTCAAGATCCCTATGCTTTACATCATGAAAAGGATCTAAGACAAACACTCCATGCGTGGTGCCTACACTCACACTAGAAGGATGAGCTAACGCAGTGAAGCCAGGTTTGTCGAATCTGATATACTGAAGTTCTCCAATGCTATACAGTTCAATATCGTCTGCACAGGTAACCACAATGCCAGGATTCATATGTGAGGGGAAATCAATGTACATGGCTAGTTTTAGTTCCAACATCTGATAAATGGGGTCACCAAATGGTAAAGCAGTGAAAATTTTCCCCAGAGCACTTGCATTTGGAAGGCGTTGACTGTAGCCACCTATAAAAGTGTAAAAGAAAACAAAACACCATTTAAAAATATATTGATGTTTATAAGATTTTCAAAATCCAGAAGCACCTGTTACAATTCAAACTATCTCTGTGTGTATTTAATGTACACTATATAACTCAGGAAAAAACAATGTAATCCAGATTAAAAATTCAAAGAGCAATTTTGTAGCTATTTGATATAATACAGATTTTCTGCCCCCCACATATGGACTGTCTTTATTATAGCAAATTACTATCAATCTCTTTTTGTTATTGCTTTGTCTCTTATTAGTATACATTTGCAGTAGATGATATTTGCATTCCTTATGTGGAGCTGGTATATTTACATCTTCATTCCTTTTTCCACCCTTCCTTCTCTCCCTCCCTCCCGCCATCTCCTGATCCCTCTTCCAAAGATCTCCCTGCCTCCTCGTATCTATTTTTTCTCTTACTCTTTATTTACAATTTGGGTTTCTCACGTAAGAGAAAGACTTGCAATATCTAAGCATGTGTGTCTGATTTGCTCCACTGAACACTACAGTTTCAAGCTATACCTTTAAAGATTCTAGGTTGGGAAAATATTTGAATATACCACAGGGCCTATGAATTGTTCTGAATCAGTAACAAGTCAGACCAGGTATCTACATTTTAAATTTTAAATTTCAAGAATGTTTAAACTCATATACGAAGAAGCTACAGGAAAAAAGTTATAAAAATACAGTACACTAGTTCTAAAATATAACCCCCAATGTAATTATATATAATACCATACTTCTCTAGTATATCTTCTACTATTTCAAGATGCAAATGTCTTTCTTTAAATTATTATAGGCACTTAAAGAAATTCAATAACATTTAAACAATTTGTACTTGTTTTTCATTTAGACAGACTTTTCCTTCTAAGATGATCATAAGTTAATTTCTTGAAAAGTGTTCCCTTAAGTACGTGAAGGATGTTCTATCATTTTTTATGTAAATATCATGATAGGCAGCCCACTAGAATAAAATATCAGCTAAAAATGAGTTCAAATATGGCTCACCACTTTTTTAGCCATTTACTTTTACAGTTACTCCAAGTCAGCAAAGAAAGAATAATACTTGCCATATTACATTTTATGAAATCAATACCACATACAAAGCACATGGCACACAGTATATTGATGAACAAATCAAAGTTAATAATCACTTTCTATTTTTCCCTTTTCCAAGACTAACCAACAGTAAAAAATTTGAACGCTAAAAAAACTAGCTACACCTGCCTTCCAATATCTACACTGATTCAGGTACCAAAATATGTAGATGCTCAAATCATTTATATAAAATGACAGAGTATATGCATGTAACCCACATCTATGCTCTTTTCTTTTTTACTTTACAGCACGTCTAGGTTACCTATAATACTATGTAAATGTTTTGTAGAGACTAATTGCTTAGAGAACAATGATATGTTTAGTACAGACCCATACATTTTCTTACCCTTAAATATTTGCCAACTGTGATTAGTTAAGTCTGCAAATGTGAAATCTACAGATGAAAAGGACCCACTACATTTTTAACTATGTATGCTGGTGTCTAATTAAATTTTTTAATAAATTTATTAATAGTAGCTTTTTCTAGAAACAAAATTATAAACTCAATTGAACGATAATCTTAGTCTTGAAACCAGAAGTTAAATGTATTATATTCACATCATTTTCATAAAGAATCATGATTATATACATGAATTGTAAAAATCACAAAGGGCTTTCAGAGCTATGGAAGTGATTGGTGCTAAAATATGTGTTCCCAGACTGCTGTCAGTCCATGACAAAGTCTTCATCAGTCCTCTGGTATACAGAGAAATAACACAGGTTTTATGTGACTGAAATTTTCATAAACCAGAGATTAAAAGAAACAAAAAAGAATAGAAGAAAAACAATAGAAATAAAGTTCTGTAAATGGAGAGAAGACTGAAGGAAAAGCGAGGAGAATGAGAAAAAAACAAACCATGTATTATGTACAGGTACAAATTCCCTATGATGAATGTGATCATTATGTATGTAAAAAATATACCATTAATTTATAAAAGTAGTACTTTTGATTGTGTAGAACTGTGTAGGCTGCTCAAGTAAAGAACATGAAAAAATAAAAAAACCCTATCTTTTATTTTAAGATTATTTCTTTCCCTGTCTTCTGCTTTAGAATATTCTTATGTGTTTGTGTTTCTTGTTATTTACAACTCTGGTAAGGACTATAACCTTTGGAAATCACACATTAGACAAAAATGAAAGACAGAGGCACTGGCAAAGTCTAGTAGTAAATGTGTTAAAGTAGCCTCTGACCCATAGCAAAATCTCCTCTAATGCATTCCTGACAAATGATCATATTTTGGTGAGTTCTGTCTCAGGAAAAAAGAGCTTTTTATATACATATAAATGGTAAAACAATTTCTGCAAAACAACTGATGATGTATGAGATAGCTCTACAATGTTAAGGATAAATTTTGTTTGTTTTTGTTGTTTGGTACTGGGAATCGAACCCAGGACCTTGCACTTGCCAGGCAGGTGCTATGCACCTGAGCTACATCTCTAGCTCAAGGATAAATTTTTTGAGAAGCATTGTACTACTTGGAACCTACGAACACCAAGGAAAGCATGAAAAACTTTTTTAAAGAAAATAGCTTCAAAAACTACAAATAAATAATTAACAGTAGAAAAAAGTTATTTGCATTGGCAGCAGAAAGTCCTAATATATCAAAAGTGGATAATTAAAGAGAAAATGTCAATTAATAAAATATAATTTTACCAGAGTGAATTAAGAGTATAGTAAAAGAATTCCATTTATCTTCATACAGCTTTTCCAAACATCGAAGAGCACACAGTGTTGATCCTCCATTTCCTTAAAAATAATTTAAAAAGCACCATTTATTTGCGTAGACATAGACACCCACTAGAAGTGTATAATGTCGGTAACTTGTAACTTTAAAGATATGACTTTAGCTATAATTAATTAGGTAAATGCAACAATATTGGCTAAGAATAAAATTAATGTATCTTACAGTAAGAAAAAAAATCAGTAATTATTACAAAAACCCAGAAAGTAGTCCTTGGTAATAAATAATTAGGTAAAATTTTCCCCAAATCTGTAATATAAAAGGAAAGATAAATTATATGATCTGTAACATAGTAAGACTTTGAGTATAAACATTCACAGGCAATAACAAATAATAAAAACAATTTAAATAAATCTTCCATATGACATAATCAAATACATAAATTAGCTTTTCTTTTTAAAACTATTGTTAGAACTTGGTTTCCGAAACAAAATATTTTGTAAACAACTAACTCTACTTATTACTACCACCATAGACATGACATTTAACTGTGGAGTTGGGATCTCAACAATAAGATCCAAAGGAATAAAATTTTACTAAAAGTAATAAAATTCTCCGTTTTAAATTTTTTGTCTTTTTTGAGACAAGGTCTTGCTTTGCAGTTCAGGCTGGCCTTGAGCTCACTTTGTAGCCCAGGCTGGTCTCAAGCTTGGAACAATCCTCCTGCCTCAGCCTCCCAAGTGCTGGGATTACAGGCGTGTGCCACCACACTTGCCTAAAATTCTCTTTTAAATAATATTCTGGAAAATTTTCACTGTTAAGTCACAATTAGTAAGAGCAGTTGCTATACTCTTCACTTTTCTGAGCATCAATTTAAATTTGTATTTTAATGTTTGTAAAGGTCATGGGTTAAGAAGTGCAGCTTATAAACTGTAAACCACAGAAAATACTTATTCAATGATTATTCTGCCAAAATCTATGTATAAATCTGTCCATAAAATGCATACCAATTTTGGATCCAGCAGGATCAACAAAAACATGATATTGAACTCCAAGGGGTAATTCCTTTCTCTTCAGCTTTTCTGACAACTGCTGCTTATAAGCAAGTTCCTGCTTTTCATCAGCAGCCGTTAGTACAACTACGTCCCAGAATTCTCCAGATCCCACAGGTTTGCCTGTTTGGAAAAAGCAACAAAATGATAACAAATATGATCATAACTATCTACCTACTATAGGTTTACTTCAAATAAAGAGGAAAAATAATATTTATTACCATTTTCAAAAATGTATCTTCTACGTTTGAAAATTATGGTAATTATTGTTGGCCAAACCAGTATTATTCAAAATAGTTCTAATGAGTATTGATTACAAATTATTTTTTTTCTCCTTTTTTAGATTTCTCCCTAGTTTAATGGCCCACAGTCCCATTTATTTAGAAATTCTGAAAGACTTAATGCAATGTTTTCTGGTTAAGTGAGGTTCTTTTAGCATGTCAAAGACTATTATTTCCATTCTTAAATAAAAACATACAAAGAAATAACTGAATTTTGAGCTTTAAAAATAAGTTTTCATGTATCTACCCCACCTAATGTTCCTTGGCTAAGAAAGATTAAATGCAAGAGTTCATTCTTTTAGTGCTACTTGTTTATGAGAGTACTTCATTTTTTTATTACCTTAGCTTGAGCTATGTAAACTTACCTGAGCTCTTAGAATGACACAAAATTACAGATAACAAAAAAGGTCAAAAATTCCTATTGAACTCAGTAAAAGACAGAGTATTTTTACTAAGCAGATGAAATCTCTTCTTTACCATTAAATAAGATGAAGGGTTTTTATTAATCCACAAATTAAAACTGTCCGCTAGAATCCAAGTTCTAAACATTTTACTGTTATCTAACTGTTAGTCGCTGTATTTTTTAAACAGTTACCAACGTAAAAAAATATAAAAAATTTTACTAGACAGTCGTATAGGAAATGCTAAGTGGCACTTTTTTTAAACACTGAGCAAATTCTTAAACCATGTCTTCTGACTTGTTCACTCTCCCTTTGGTGTTCACATTATTAGAGAACAAACTGGTGAGGTAGGTAGGGAGAACAGCAGGAGAAAACTAGATTTACATATAAGGCTCTAAATACTATATTTCAGACCTTTTAGATTTATTTAAAATAACGTCTATGAGCTAACCAACGTATTTTTATAGCTTCATTAGTGATACCAATAATTTTATTCCCCTCCCTTCTCTTTTAATATCTATTCGATAGCAAGTAGTTAAGACAATAAGGCGAACCTGAAGAAGGGGGCAATGACAGAATAAAAACTCAAAAGGTAATTAGCTATTCTTGAGTCAGTTTCCCAGTACTGCAGGAAACAACAGAAAGTGACAGTCGGGCAAATCTTCCGGTCTTTAGGGCACCCTCCCTCCATGCGGCCCAGGAAAGCTGGGTTTCTTCTTCGGTACCTCTTAGTTTTGAAAACTTCTGCAATTTTCTCTGAGTGGCTTCACGCAGAGACGCATTAAAAGGAACCGTAACGCTCGCCATAGTCCCCGCTTCCGGGATCGAGCAGCATAGCACGCATGCGTATAGGATTCTCTAGAGCCAGGACGGCAAATACTGCCCTTAGCAAACACTGCCCCGCCCCTTTTTGCGTCCCTCACGTAATCACGCCCCCGGGGGCCCCCCCTCTTCCAGGGAAAGCCCTGACGTACAGCGCCTGCCACGTTTCCCTGGCAACGTTTGGTCTCGGGAGCACAAGACCACGTAGCGATTTGTGGGACTGTGCCTGGTGTGGGCCGTCCTCCCCCAGTTCTTAAGAACTTGCAGCTCGGTTGACCCGGTGAGTGGTTCAAGTTAGGGGACGCCACTGTTGGAAACGACCCACCAAAGGTGAAACCGTCACCTAGGTTCCTCTTTTCCCTCCCAAGGAGGACCCGAGTGGTTTTTCCCAGTCTGGAGCCGTGGAATCACTTCCCAAGAAACTCTGTCTTGTCAGCTCCTGTCTAACCCTGGATCATCTAGAGAGATCTGTCCCCCACCCAGAGTCGAGATACCCAGTCTGAATATTTAAGCTTTGTATTCTTTTCAGGAAGTTCAGCTTTGTCCCTGCAGCTCTCTAGAGATGGAGCCCCACCACCCTCTGACGTGGATTCACCTCATAAGTTCACAAGCCATCCCCCCAGACAGAGTCTATTAAGTTGTGTAGAACCCAGTCACCAGCCAGGTCCCTAACATTTGCATTCGTTTGGTAGCTTCTCTGGCTTTTTTGATATGTGCAGATTCATCTAGAACACCCCATAAACATTCTTGGTTAAAAGCATTTTTCTTAGCTATCTATAGACATTTCTTTTGTAGAGCCTAAAAGTTGATACTGAGTTATACAGGTTAATTTCCAATTTTACACATCAGAAAACTGAATCAAAGACTATTTTGTCGAGGTGTCACAATTAGTAACTGATTTCAAGACAATACAGTATTCGATTACAACCTCAGAACTCATTCTACTACACCACAGAGTTTGATTTATTTGCAAAATCACGTCTTCCTTAAAGTCTGTATCAAGAACATAGCAGTCAAAGCCCCACGGACTTTCTTTAGTTTTTCTTATACAGTAAAAGCTTGACTTTGATATTTAATTATCTCACAGTGAAAGCCTTGGGTAAAAGAGACAAATTACCCTTTTCAGGGTTTTGTCATTTAAATGTTGTCTTAATAAAAACAATTCATTCTCATTGAAGAACATTTAGAAAATTTGAGTGAGGTAAGACTGAGCAGAAGAGAAAGCTACAATATAGAAGTCCAGAGGTAACAACAAAAGGATGTGCAAAGAATTTGGGCTTTTACTTTTGAATGAAACAAAGCTATTCTAATGTTTTAATGTGACTTGCCTTATTTTTGAAAGACCATGCAGAAATATGAGAATAGATTGTAGTGGGGACGGTGCAAGGAGAGAAGCAGAGAGAATGTTGGAGGCTATTGAAGGAACACATACCAGGAGAATTGGTGAAGCCTTGGTTCAGAAGCTAACAGTGCTTTTGGTAGCTAATTGGTCAGATTTTAGATAATTTAAAGTTTAATAAAGTTTGTGTAGAGTGAGAGAAGAGGAGTCAAAGATGACTGCCTGAGGGCAGAGTAGCCGTCAACTGAGGTGGTGGATGCTACAGCTGGGAAAGGTTGTTAGGGTGGTCAGGGCAGACTGTGATTCGGTTTTAGACACGAAGAAGAAAGGTGTATGCATATATAGCAGAAACGTGCGTGTGTGAGACTGTGTGCATTATCTATGTGTAGTTCAGCAAAGGGGACTGGGCTGACATAACAGTGTTGTGAATTGTCAGTATATAGGTGAAATTAATATTCAACTGTGGAACTCGGTTAAGATTCAAGTGGAATACAGGTCAGTAGTGTATGTTTGGGAGTTGTACATTCTAAGGTGAAGTAACAGTGAGAAAATATGCTAATAGAAATAATCAGTGAAAAGAACAGTACAGATGACATAGTCGACTCTATTTGGCAGAGTATTTCACAGACCACTTACCGGATCTTGGGAAGATAGCTATAGAAATGGATATTATTTTATGTCAGTACGACTACATTGCTTATGCTGAAAGTAAATACTTCTATCACACTATCATCTATGGTTTTTATTTTACCTTCCTTTCCCCCTCAAACTTTCATTAATTTTTATGTAACAATTTTTTTTTAGAAAATATTGAACCCTGAGGAGTAAATAACCTTGGCAATTATTGTAAGAAGTTACTATAGGAAATTAGGCACTTTAAATTTATTTCCATATCATAAAACTGTGATATTATGGTTTAAACAGTTTTAAGCTACAAGAGTATTATTTTAGCAGAGCATGTTGCCAAAGAGACTTTAGCAGGTATCTGCCAGAGCATTATTTTACAAGTGTAAAATATATCAGTCCAGCTAATTAATAAACCCACTTACTCTGCTTAAATTTGATGCACAGGAAACTATGTAATTGTTAGACTGTACGTTTTAATAAGCACATGGAGCAAACTTTACTGTCAGGGATGCAGAACCACACAGATATCTTGTTAGGAATGGAATCCTCCAGGGGGACATTGTTCAGAATCTAAAAGTACCTTGTAGATTTCACAAATACCAGATTGGCAATTTGCCTCTTGCCTTGGACATCACAGTGGATTTACAACATTCACAACTAAGCTTATTTACATCAGTTTTCAAGCCCTGGACTTGATACAAACCCAACCCAATACCAGTTGGTGTCTTTTTACATTAACCTTGTTTATGATTTCTTGGTCTGCAAGAGAATTACACCAAACAAGAGATGTATGCATCCTGAGATAGCAGAGTTTAGCAAAACTTATTAACAAAAAATTAACATTTAGAGTTTTCTGATGCATTAAATAAAAGTAAATGTTTAAATATTTGTTTTTTTATCATGCCTGTTTTTTTATCATGTAATTAATTCAGTGTTCCCCCTGGTATTTCCTTTAAAATCATTTTGAAATTTGGGAAAGCTAAAGGTTTATTTCTTAAATTTCTCCACATTATTTTATTTTATGAGTATGACCCATATTTGGAGTACATTCATCCTTCATGGTTGGCACATGGACAGGACACGTTTTACTTCTTTCTATGTCAGTGTTCCCTCTCTCCTTTCTCCTCTCTCGGTGGCATAGACCACTCGCTACTTGCCAGATTGTCAAAGCTTCCTAGTCGTGACTATATTCATACATACGTATCCCAGCATTTTGTCGGTGATATACAGTTATGCAAATTCATCAAAACAAAATTGGCTCAATACATCTGTTGTCAAATGTATTTTAAAAATAGCATTGCTTTATTTTGATAATATGGATCGAACTGTATATGTTGTAGAAATTCTAAATTCATAACTTTATCTTTTGCATGATCTTATTTCACATACAAATATTAGCAGCTGCTTTGATAATTCTGTGTACTGTGCCAAATTTTACTTATTTAATAATGAGTAGTTTTTATAAAATGTTATTCCTGTATATATCATTGAGGAGTTTAATATATTCTTAATAACATACACGTGTCCCTAGCACATAAAAAGTCTAGAGAATGAATATTTAAAGCTAAAACTGGCATTGGGATTAGTGGCACATCCCAGCACTAGGAGGCTGAGGCAGAAAGATCATTGTGAGTTGGAGACCAGCTTGATCTACAAAGTGAGCTTAAGGCCAACCTGAACTGCATAGTGAGACCCTGTCTGAAAAACACAAAAGAAAAATTAAGTCTATAACTGGTGCAATAAGTAAGACATTTATTTGAAAATTTCTTCTCAATATTAATTATGTTATTTAACATGGTAGTGAATATACAGAATACATTTTTATTTCTTGGTATTTCTTTTACATATTTGTTAATTAGAACCTTATATAGTTTTTACTTCTTATATTTGGTACCACTTTTTTACATGGAAAATTTGGGGGTAAAGATGACACTTATGAGTCATTTACTTTTTATAGGTATGGTTTATATAATGTCACTAAGAATGATATTGTAGGATTCTTTTAAATGTAAATTTTATGACCAATATGTGTCTGTCTTGGTGAGTGAATTTTCTGTGTAAACTTGAGAAGGATGTATTTTCTACTATCAAATTAAATAGTTGATGTCGATTAAATCTAGTTGCTATTAGGTATATTAATAAGAAGAAAAATAAGAACTTTTAATTTTAGCTTCCTTGTTCATTCTCTTGGTTTGTTTGTTATGCAAAGCTGAGTTGTGGACCTTTCAAACACGTTTAAAAAATAAGAAACTTAAAGGTTTTCATTCATTTTTAAAGAATTTCTTAAGTCATAAATCCCAAGTCTGTTTAATCACAATATTTAATACACATTTTTTGCTGATATATATATATATATATGTGTATATATATATATATATATATATATTTTTTTTTTTTTTTTTTTTTTTGCGGTACTAGGGATCGAACTCAGGACCCTGCGCTTGCTAGGCAAGCGCTTATTCCACTGAGCTATATCCCCAGCCCCTGAGATATATTTTTTAAAGCTAAAATGTAGACATTGTACAAAATGGAAAGAAAAGGCATTTAATTAGGTAATATGATTTAATATCATTTAGATATTATTTAATATCATTTAATATCATATTTAGATTTAATATCCCCTTAATCATATGGGTTTTTAATTTTTGAAAATTTCTTTTTTGATTCTGTATGTATGATTCAATAATGCCATAGGCATGCCATTTACATTAGTAGAAACCTATAGAAGATAAAAAGAGTAAACTATTGTAAAATATGAACTATTTTAGTTAATAATGTACTAATATCTATTTATCAGTTGTTATCTCGATATAGTATGAGCTTATCTAGATTTTCTCATTTGTTTTCATTTGAATTATGTTGATTTAATTTACCTGCACATGGTAGAAATTTATTCTTAATCTTTCAATGAGCCCCCAAGTAGAACACTTGAGGTTATAAATCTCTTCCAAACTATCATTACTGACTTCATGAAAGCTGAAATTGCCCATAAATAATTATATATATAATTGATTGATTTGATTAATTATATATAATTATATAAATAATTATATATATATAATTGATTTGATTATAATATATAATCAAAATCATATATATGAGTGATATCATGTAAGATTATGTAATAAAGCATTGAGCCAAAAATTTTAGATAAATTTAATTAGTCAAACACTCATGCTTTTAGATTTCTGTATACTGGATGCCTAATAGAATTGGCATTAAAATACATAATGTGATAGCAAACTGTCCTTTTAAGAAATAAATACTGTTGGTAACATTTAAAAATCTATATTCCAATTTAATTTTATCTAGCTGAAGTTTTTCTCCCTTTCCACGGTGATTATTGTTCTCTTGACTGGTTAATTATTTGGTGAATATTTTTCCACTTATTAGTACGTAAAGCAGAATGATTTTACTAGCCATGTTAAAGTATGGCTTTGTATGCCACTTTGTTTTTGTTTTTGTTTTGTGGTGTGGATGTCCAGTAGATTTTTAAAGGTTGTGAGTATTTTAAGCCATTATCCATTTATTGTAGATGTTTCATGGAACAATCATAGAAGAACTCATCAATCATGAAGAGTGGAGTCACTATAATGAAAACATCATACAAGATCAAAAAGATTTTGTGTTTATAAAGTTCAGTGGCCTTCACTTAAAATCTATGGAAAGTTTGCAATCTTGCATCTCTCTTAGAGCATGCATTTTCTCAAACAATTTTATTACAGATATACATCCACTTCAAAGTTGTATAAAATTAATCAAACTTGATCTCCATGGAAATCAGGTAAGCGATAGTCATTTAAGATTTGTTCCTAAATAAAGCTTATAGATGATTAATACTTATGTTATCTACCCACAATATTTTCCAGGTAGTCTTTTACTTAAATTATAGACAAAAATTTTAAAATAAATTTAAAAACACCATGTGCCTAGACATGAAATTAAAAATATGAACAAAATTTTAAAAATACAAATAGATGAACCACTGTCTTTAAAAGTAGATGAACCACAGAAGTCTTTAAAAACTTTTAGGTATAAACTGTTACTAGTATATTCACTGGTTTGGTATATTTTACTTCTTAAATCTACACGCTGTGCAAAAATGCTTCTTGACTCATTAATTCTTCATTTGAGGAATATATTAGAAAAGTTGAAGAGTCAGTCCATTTCCAAGGAAACTGAACTGGAATAGAAAGATAGATAGATAGATGGCTTATTCCAAATTCTCAACGTATAGATAGTGGGAGACTTTCTTTTCAATCATAAATTAGAGTTTGCCATTTGGAAGAAATTGAGTTTTAGATATTTAATGTTTTGCATTTTCCATGTAATTTGTAGAAAAGTAATACTCAAAATTAAAATATTCTTAATGATATTTCAGATAAAGAGTCTACCAGATACTGATTTTTGGAGTGGATTAAAGAATCTGAAACTCCTCTACCTTCATGACAACGGCTTTGTAAAGCTGCAGAACTTATGTACATTATCTGCCTGTCCAGCCCTCATCGCTCTGACTGTGTTTGATTGTCCAGTAAGCCTTAAAAAAGGGTACAGACATGTTCTTGTTAACAGTATATGGACTCTCAAAGCACTGGATCATCATGTGATTTCTGATGAAGAGATAATTCAGAACTGGTCTCTTCCTGAAAGATTCAAAACATGTAATGACCGACTTTTCTTTAACTTCTGCCCTGCTTTAAGAAAGGTAATTGGCTTCGTTGATTTCATTTTAAATAAATTTAGAAAAGTAGAATTCTAGTTTCTAAATGCTAAACCTAATTATATAATTTTTTCATAGTTTGAATCATTTCTATAAAATATAACAAATCAGTGTATGTACTAATACCAGTTTATACCTAAAAATTTTTAAAGACTTCTGTACCTGTTTTATAAAAATGTGGAAGTCAAAATCACCAAGCATTTAAAATACTTTTTAAAAAATTTTAAAGTAGATCTCTAATTTATTTAGATTTTTACGTGAATAATTCCATTTGAAAATATTTAAACGCTAAAAGGAACAATTTGAACTGTTGGGAAAGGATAAAGTATTCAATTTTTACACAAATTGGTAACATTATCACAATCAATTCATCATCTGTTGATCTAGAAAATATTGGAATAAGTAAGAAAGCATAGATTACTGTTTTGTAATAGCATTAGGGAATATTAGATTGATAAAAGTAGAGAATACTGGATTGATAAAAATAAGACAAACATAGCATATGAATGTTAGAACAAATAAATAAGAATTCAAAAGGAGGATGAACTTTGCAACTGTTGGTAGAACATCAGGTATAAGACACAGTAAGTAATCCAGCATATGATAGGATAGTATTTTTGGTGTGATCTATCTGTCTGTCTTTGAATATGTTTTCAGAAATGTATTGTTAGATATATGCACCCTTCTCAAAACATCATACAGTGTAATTACTCAAAGATTGGAAGCCATCAGTAGGTGATAAAATCTAATTGTACCGCCATGTATATGCACATCAACCAAAATGTCATTATGTGAAACAAGACTGTAGATGTACAAAATCTTGAAGAATAGGAGATTATTTCAAGCACTGTTGCATTTGAAAGGGTATATGAACCTTGAGGAATAACCATGCATAAGGTATCTTGGTTGTAAGCTTTTCTTATAACTCCATGTGTTTCTTTAAAAATTATGAGTATATTAATGATTTTGCAACCATAATTTAAAATCTTTGTGTTTTTGCAATAATCTGTAATAAATGGTTAAAAATTTTTAAATGTAAGACATTATTTGTCTAGTGTCTTAAACTTGGACCTCAAGTAAGAATTTCATTTAGGTATTCTAATTTTATATTACAGTATAATCAAAAGGGGGACCACATTGATACCTTTAAGGAAAATCAAACAGATTGATGGATTGAGGTTTGTTTAAGAAAATAAAAATGTTTGAGGAGGGTAAATTGTTATAGGGTAACTTGTGTGACACACTGAGGAATTTAGACTTCTTACTGAATACGATGAATATCAGTGAAGTTATGTGAGTAGCAAAATAGAACAATTCTCTCATAGTATGTCCTCTATAAATAAATATTGCCCAGTGTAATATTTTGCTGGCTGAGTATTGTGGGGAAGGGATAAAGCTAGGATGATGAATTACTCTAGGCCAGAAATGATGTAACTAGAGTTTATAAAGGCGGACAGCAGTATCAAATTAGTGGCATAGAGAGTAGCAAACACTTATTCGGTGAAATTCATTGTGGTAGGCACTTTATAAATTTTATTTTTTCATTCTTCTACCAAAGATGAAATCTTTCATATGATAAATGAGGTGGATTCTTCTAAGTCTTAAAGAGTCACTGGTAGTTAATACTTAACAAATTCCATACTTTCACTTATGTCCAGTGGAAAATAGTAGGAAATAGTCATGTAAGCTGAAATAAAAGAAAAACAAAATAACCATGGAATATTGGACAATGTTATTTAGAAAAGAAAAGAAAGGATCAACACAGGATGAAAGGGGTGGAGATATACGGGTTTTAGCTCAGAAAATGGTTTTCTGAAAAATATCTCACTGTTCATCATTTCCTTTGATGTGGAAGGATATTACTCTTATTTCACAAAAGAAGATGAGGTATCCAATTTCATGAACGTGGATAAATCTGTCTTGCCTAGCTATCCTTCAGTCTACATTGCATCACAAATGACAGTGTGGAGATCTGATGTGGAATTTTCAGTATTTAACTTTTATTAATACATATTTGCAGTACAGAAAGATCACATTCTTTGTGGAGAGTTGGTACATGTGCATAGCACATCTCAATTTGTTTTTCATCTCTTTGCCAATTTTTGATCTCCTTTCCATTTAAAATTGATGAGATATTTTTAATTTAATGTAAGAGAAGAATAAGTAAAGGAATACACCTTTATGTTTTGAGCTCAGACACTGTTGATTGAGTACAAAAAAAAGGGATTGATGAGATAGGAAAGTACATGTCAGCTAAGCCTGTCCACTTTTTATTAGGAAAATAATAGCCCCTCTGGATGTCTTACTTAATATACTTCCACTATGATAATTGGCTCACATGGCTACCATTATATAAAAGGGAATCTGTTATGATCAGTATTTTTATGTGGACACATTTGCTTCTTTAAAAAATTATATTCTATTAATATGGAAGGAAGGATAAGATGGGGTTCAAAGCAGACAGAGCAATAGTTTAACATCAGCCTGGACAAGGTGGCAAGACCCTAATATATGTATACATATACGCACACATATACACGCACATAAGGCTGAGGATGTAACTCAGCGACTGAGCATCCCGGAGTTTAACCACAGTGCCTGCAAAAAGTAAAAAACAAATAAATACAGAAGAAACTATAGATTTTGAGGCAGCAGATAACACTTTATCATGGAGTGAAAATGACATTGATAATGTGGAACAATGGTAATATAAGGTAGAGACTTACAGCTCAATCATTTGACATCATTTGTTTTTATTTTCCATGTAAATGTCAAAAATATAAAAATGCTACATATGTATTGTGAGTTACTAGTTGACCTAATAGACTAATACACTGTGCCAATTAATCTTAATTTAACCTTGATTGTACTGAGACTCCTGATTGGCTCACGGGAGTGTTACACTAGTCAGTGGTAATCTACTACTATTCACAGCTGACCGTGCAGCTGGAAGGTGGCGCTCAGCCAGAGCAGGTGGGTCTGGCGTCTGACTTGGGAAGGTCCAGCTGTCACTGGCACTCTTTCTCCCTGCCCTGCTTTGCAGCCTCCATGAAGTCAGTAGCTTTGTTCCATGTGCCATTCTGACAGGATGTTTTTCCTTTCCAAAACTATTGAAGATAAAAAACGGAATACAGTCTACATGAAAAACATGCATAAAATGAGAAAAAATTTAAAAATAATGCTATGTTTATAAAAAACTAATTTTAAATTTATTGATAAAATTGAACTATAAAAATTGAAATAAATTATAAATTCATCATAAAAATGTAGAAACTGAAATCAACATGGTTATTAACGAGATTGCATACAACACAATTAATGCATATAAGTAAGTTTTAAAATCTAAACAAACATATACTAAGTAGAATAAAACAATGGTTTTGGCACATCAGGAAGAAAGAAAAAATATAGCAAAAATATGGTAAGTTAGGTGCACTCTTCTCCTCTTGTGCCTTTGCAATTATGTTTAAAGGTTTATGGACGGGCTGGAGGTACAGCTCAATGGGCTAAGTGCTTGCCACCGAGCACTAGGGCCCTGAGTTCGATCCCCGGTCCCGGAAAAAAAAAAAAAAAAAAAAAAAGGTTTATGGAGAAAAGCACTACAGAATTTGATGTGTTATCAAATATATATATAGAAGAAATATTTTTTCAAATGTAAGGAGATTTTCAAGGTCAATTTTCTATATATTTCAAGTGAAACTGGTAAAATGTGACACCATTTTTAATGGTGTCATTAGTTCACTATGATAGGTGTATCTGAAACAAGTAAAACTAGTCTACAAAAAGATATAACAAATGTCCTTAACAGTGGTACCCGCTGGATAGAAGAAGAGAAGATACTAGCGTTAGGTTCTCATAGAAGCATGAATTCAGCAACTATTCCTAGGTGAAAAATGTCTGTATGAAAACTCTAGGAATCCAAGGGGTTAGGTTAAAATATGACAGAGTACAAAGTCTGTGGAAAATAATATAATAAGAAACATTTGTATATTATTTTTTGTTCCTGTCCCCAAGGTAGCACAGAAGAGCAATAAGGAGGAGCCCACTGACCTATGGTTTACTCAAAAATGTATATCTGAATTCCTTAGGATTCAGAGGCGTTGCATGAGAGGTACATTTCTGCTTCACCTCGTGAAGAACGCTGAGGAATTTGCATAGGTAGATCATTAGGAAACATCTTAGGAAACATCTAGAAACAAAAAAAAAGTGAGAGAGGGTCTCAGTGGCTAGCAAGGACAGGTATGGGCTAGCCCCACTGGCCTTGCCAGTGGTCTTACCCAAACCTGATGCCATCTAGCTGACCCCACCTAACTGAGGTCACAAGTTGACTTAATCTGACTTTGGAGGGCTAAGGGTATAGCTCAGTGGCATAAGCACTTGCCTGGCAAGACCAAGGTCCTGAGTTAGATCCCAGTACCACACACACAAAAAAATAGAAAATAAAAAATAAAAAATCTGACTTTGGATTCTTTATGTCCCATCTGTCTTTGTATGTAATGGAGCCTAATAGTAGGCAATGATAACTGTAAGAACCGGCAAAATGATCATCCACTATTGCAGAGTGGGGTGACTTATGAAAAGCCCTTTGATGTTCAAAGAAAGCTGTAAATTCTAGAAGGCCTGGGTGCATCTTCAAATGTTCAGTCATCAGCACAATCATATAAATACAGAGAATAAAACATTAAAGGAAACTAATACAGCTCTAGTAAACAAGTCCAAAGAAATGAGATCTATAAATTTCCTGATGAAAATTTCACAGGAATCATAAGGAAAGTCAGAAAGTTACAAAAGAACATAGAAAGATACATATATCAGAAAAACAATACATGAAAAAGAGAAGTTAAATGAATATAAACCACTAAGTAGTAACAAAGAGTAGTGGCTGCCGTGAAAGTTCAGTAGATACGGGCTGGGGATATAGCTCAGTGGAATAAGCACTTGCCTAGCAAGCGCAGGGTCCTGAGTTCGATCCCCAGTACCGCAAAAAAAAAAAAAAAAAAAAAAAAAAAAAAAAAAAAAAAAAAAAAAAAAAAAAAAAAAAGAAAGTTCAGTAGATAGCTTCAGTAGCCAATTGGATCAAATTCAGGAAAGAATTCATGAAACCGAAGATGCTCTTTGAAATTAGTCCAGACACAAAAAGGCAAAAGGAATGAAAGAATGAGACTTATGAAACACTATCAAGCGAAATAACATACTTATGCATTTCACAGAAGGTCAAGAGAGAGAAAGGGGAGAAAGTTTATTTAAAAAATAAAAACTAATGACAGAAAATTTTCCAAATCTGATGCCTGAATGTTTACAAAGACATTGAACCTAAAGAGATCTAATCCAAGACAAATTGTAATTGTGCAAAGATATTGTAAAGAGAAATGTGAGAGTCACAACAGAAAAACAGCTCAACAAATGCTAGTGAATCCTCATAAAAGGGTTAGTAGATTTCTCAGGAGAAAAGTTATAGATCAAGAGAGAATGCAATGGTATGTACAAAGTACTGAGTGTAAAACCCGAAAGATTAAATCAGGAAGTAGAAAGCCAGTCACATAAGAAGAAAATAAGAAGTAATGGGAAAACTTCGTAATAAAGAAAGGTCCAGGACCATGGCTTAAGTCTACCAAATCTTCAAAGTAATATTAAGAAAATACCTTTTACACACTTACAAAATTAGAGCTGAAAGGGCTATCTTGTAATATTTTAGGGAGGCCAGCATCACACTGATGCCTAAGTCAGACAAAGATACCGCAAGAAAAGTTGGTTATGCCTCAGATGAGCATTTAAAAGGACATCCTCAATAAAACTTCAGGCAGTAGAATTCAATAACACATAACAATATTTTGTGTCATTAACAGGTAGGATTTATCTCACTAGGCAAGGCTCCTTTAATAAATGAGAATCAGTCAGTGTGGTACATTACATTAGCACAACATCAAAGGATAAAACCACATGTTAATCTAAATTGACACAGAAAAATCATTCAACAAATTTTGTCATTCATACTTGATAAAAACTCAACAGCTTAGGCAGAGGACAGTTTGAAATATCATAAAAGAGATTTAGAAAAACTCCACAGCTTAGTTCTTAATCAATCCAAAGAAACAAAGCTATTTTTCTAAGATCAAGGCAAGTATTCCATGTGATTTTACCACGTTTTTTTAACATGGTGACCACCCTGACCAGAACAATCAGGCAAGAGAAAGAAAAGGCATACAAATCGGCAGACCAGAATCAAATAGTCACTGTTTACAACTGACATGATCTTATACATAGAAAATTCCAAAGACTCAACCAAAAAGCTGTAAAACTTGATTAATGAATCCAGTAATGTTCCAGGATACAAAGCCAAATTAAATATCATAACATTGTTACCAGAAATAGCTAAATAAACCCATTATTTTCATAAGTAGCCTACTTCAGGTATTTTGTTACAGTAATATTACAAAGCTATTATATATAAATATCTTTGGTGTTTGTCAAGAACGTTTGAAAATGTGTGTGTGTGTGTGTGTGTAACAGAAGTCTTGTACTGTTGGTATATGCTTTCCACTTGCTGAGAAAATTGTGTCAAATTAGGAAATTCTAAGGAAAAATTTCACAAAAGGAGTAAAGAATCTTATGGGTCAGATACATGTAGAACTAAACATGAAAGCAGAAAAGAAAAATATAAGTACAAAAATATTTAAGGTATTGTTAGTCAATAATTTCTTTGTAGAATTTTGTGTAGTCTGAAAAGAATATAGTTTTAGAAATATTTTAAAAAATATTCTCACTATCAGCATGCAAAATATTCTCTTCCATATGAGTTATTACAGAAATATTTACTAATGTTCCTTTCAAGTGATTCATAATAGTTTCTACCAGGATTTACAATAACTACTGTTTGATTCTGTGTACTTAGTATAGGTTATTTCATTATTTTACCTCTTATTTTACTGATTATTGATTGTTTTCAGCTGGAATACTATGTTGTTCTTTCCCAAATTTTTTCTATAATTCTTCTTATTTGATTGAAAAATTTCATATTATATTTATTTATTACTTTCATAACTTTACATTATTTTTTAGTTTGAATAAATTGCTTGCCTTATAGCTTTCTCTCTGTTAACTTTTGGAAGTACAAATATGATAAGACACGTGAAAGTCTGTAGAAAAATCTAAAACACTGTATCATTTTAAGTAATGCTGTAAAAATATATTGGTAGGTAACATTGTTTTGAGGTTTACCATGCTCCAGCTACAATTTTGAATGCTTTATAAATATTACATTACAACAACCCAGTGGGATAATATTATATCTCCATATGTAGATGATGAAAAAAGGATAGATGGATTATTTAACCCCACAGCACACAGCTTGTATTGAAATTTAACTAATGCAGTTTTTATTCAGAGCCATCACTCCTGTAGTGGAGGAAATGTGTTACTTTTCCTACAAAAGAGAAGACTGCCATTTACCTTGAGATACCAAATGGTTCATGGCATTTGTATAAATTTACAGGGATACCTTTATTGGCATTTTGCAAAATAATTGTTTAGCACATCAGAAAACTATAGTATCCCTGGAACTTATTTATTTTGTCTTCTGGAAGAGACATTAGCACTGCTCCTAGTTGGTGGTTACTCTGCATATCTCCCTAAAGAGAAGAAACTATAACTCAGTAGGAAGCTGGACTGCTATAAACTGCAGTATGAATTTAATGGTTCTTTGTGGGTAAGAACTGAATCTGATGAAGACAATTTCAGACTTAATTGTCTATGTTTTCTCCTATATTCTTTTCCTTTATTTTCCCCTCTTTCTTTCTTGTGCACTTTTGTATCTTAAATATTGACCACCCTCTCTTTGTTGAGCCTGATGTAAATCTTGCTAGCCCAAATACAGTAAACAAACACACAGGCAAATTTGGGAAATCACATTTATACTATAAATCAGTAAAGGTTAATCTTTGCTTTACAAAAAAAAAAGATTATTCCATAAAAGTACTTTACAGATAAATATAATGATTTTTTTCCTTCTTTTAATATAAAAAACTGAGAAATTATGGTCTGAATGTGCTTCCCCTAAAAATCCTGCGTTGAAATTTAGTTTCTGGTATGATGATATTTAGAGGTAAGTACTCTGGGAGGTGATTTTTCCAAGAAAGTGATATTAGTGCTCTCACAAAAGAGGCTTTGGAAAGATCCCTTCATCCACTGCTCATCGAGATTACAGTAGGAAGGCATCATCTATAAAAGAGGAAGTGAGCCTTTTTCAGGCATCCGCAGAATCTGCTGGTGACTTATGCTAGACCTCTCAGCCTCCACAACTGTTAGCAATAAATGTTTGTTGTTTATAAGTACACAGTGTATTATTAGTTTGTTTTTTGTTTTTTTTTACAGTAGTCTGAATGGACTGAAAGTCTATTGAATCAAATGCAGAATCTAGGGCAGCCTGACTTTAAACTATTTTTCCCAGTAAACATGATAAAATACTAAGTGCTGGAGAAAATTCTGCCAATGTGATGTTAGGCCAAGAGGTAGTTGGGATCAGTTGCTACAGATCACAGTATAAGTCTCATAGAGAGGTCCAGATATAGGCCAGTTTATAATAAGTAGTGAATTGATATGTGGAAAGACTCATCTGTGATAAGGCAAACAGGAATTAAAAAAAAAAAACTTAGACTTAGCCACAGAATTAGAGTAATTGACAAGTTAAATGGAATGCCGTTTGAGAAAGCTGGCCTTTGACAGAATGGCTTCAACAGCTTGAGGAGACAGATGTGAAAATATTGAGAAAACAATAATAAGCCATAGAGGGCAGATCCCGGATATCTAAAACACATGAATAGAAACTACAGTAGAGAAAATTAAAGTCAATACAGGAGAAATGAAACCTAGGAAATAAAAGTGGAAATACCATGGATCTGCTGAATCCATGAAAGAATTTGAAAAGTCTTCACAGGTCAGCTTTCTAATGGAAGAAAAATGACAAAGAAAAGAAGCATAAATCTTTACAGTTCCAATAGGTTTTTGACTGTAAGGAGTCTAGGCACATAGAGGTATCGCCACAAGTGTCGAGAGAGTCAGGCAGAAAGCATCCGTGAAGGCATGGAGTCCTGAGGGGCTGGCAACAAGGGACAAATGACAGCAATGTCAGCTATGACTCTGTGTTCATAGCCTTTAGCAGACGTGTTCAAGCGTGTCAAACAATGTTGGAAGCAAAACAAGATTATAATAGTAAATGTAAACCAACCAAGGAGACAAGACTTTGTTTGCAAGATCTTGGGAAAATGTTTAAGCTTTCTATGTGACCCCATTTTCATTTTAGAAAAATCATCCTGTATTCTGATATTTTGGAGCACAGGGGAAATTGAACTGATAAAAGCTGCTTTAGCACATTTAAATTTTAAAGAGTTTATATTCATATTCTGGAACTAGGATACAAAGACTTAGTATTTTTCCCAGAGGGCAAAAGGAGAAAAACATTTTAAAAAGATGTGGGGAAAAAGACATGGAAAACAAATTAATTAACAAGGAAAGTTCCTGGAAAGATGTTAGTTGGTAGTTTCTGATTGGTGCAGTATCCAGCTTCAATTTATTGTTTACAGTGGGCCTCGGATTATTCACATAGGAATTTAGAATGCAAGGCCTGTCCACCCATCCTAGTGTACAGGCCACTCAGTTTATTTTATCAGAGTGATTGGATGTTTCTGAAAGAGTTTATTAGAAGTTTGGGCCTTAGAGGGGTTGATTTAGTAAGTTGGTAGAGGGCATATGGATTATAGTAACAAACTGAACAGATATTTATTTATAGAATTAAATTATTTATTGGAAAAGAATGGGAAAGAGGAGTGTGCTTTTATTAACTAAATTGACAAGATGAAAGTAACTTTAATTACTGTATAGGTAATACCAGATGAAGTATGCATTTTTGTAAATTGGGGAAAGAATGATATCAACTTTTTATGTCCAAGTAGAGAAATGGAATTGAAAATTCGTTTATGTGTCTGTAATTTAAAAGATAACTCCTAAACCAGGTGTGATGGTGCATGCCTTTAATTCCAGCATCTGGGAGGCTGAGGTAGGAGGATCCTTGCAAGTTTGAGGCCAGCCTAGGCTACAAAATGAGCTCAAGGCTAGCCTGAACTGCATAGTGAGACCCTGTCTCAAAAAGACAAAAAAAAGGTAATTCTTGACAGATAAAAGAACTATATATGTAATTTTCATATCTGAAACAGTAAGATGTAGCAAGGAAGGTAATCATTTGAAGAAAGTTAGCAAATAGAAATAAAAAAGAAAATCTAATTTAGTAAGTAGAGATTTAAAGGAACAAAACCTAAATTAGCCACTAGAGATTAAAACATTATCTGGGCATAGTGGCACATGCCTATAACCCCAGCACTTGGGAGGATGAGACAGGAGGATCCCTGAAAGTTCAAGACCAGCAAGGACAATCTGAATTACATAACACGATTCTGTCTCAAGCAGATAAATAAATAAATGGAAAAAAATGAATGGATAAGTGGACAAAAACATCGGTTACCCAAATGCTTAAGTGTCTTTCAGAAGAAGAGGAACCAACAATAAAGACTTAAAAATCAAAATTAAAAAGAGAAAAATCAGGAGTGTGATGTTATTGCAAGTCAGGAAAAGAACTGTAATGGATTAATTGACATTGCATGATCAAGCTTGGAGGCCAAATTTACAGACTACCTGTACTTCGTGATTTGATAGTCAACTGATAATCAAATACCAGTTATAAACAAGGAAACTTCATGCTAGATAGATAACAAATTGTTAAACTTAGCTTATGTGGCAAAGATAGGTTAATATTTGCATGGTAGAAATGTCAGATTTTTAAAACATCAAGATTTAGTAAATAAATGGCTTTATTTGAAAGGCTGATTGCATGTCAGGGAATGGACTGTTGACAGAGATTTGGGAGGCGGTACTGTTGTGTTAGAGACAATTCTGTGACTTCATTATTATAAGCTGTGCAAAGGTCTGAACGATTGAGCAAAATATTTTCCTTTTTGAAAGTAGTAAACAAGACTAGAGAGAGGTTGATGTAAGAAAATGAGGTAAATAAAGCCTCATGACCTGACCGTAGATCAGAGCATGCTTGAATCTGTGACTCTCCTATTCTCAGCAAAGCCTGTGAGGCCTCTTGTTGGCTCAGCTTAAAGGTGGATCAGGCTCAGGCAAAGCAGAAAACCTTAACTGAAGTTTGGCCTAGAAGGGTTTTATTCTAATTAACAGTGGGAGCTAAATAGTTCAGCTAATTGTTAGTAAATATATCTGTCAGGCCTTAAAGGGAAGCAAGAGAGCCATTGCAAGTTTTGGTGTATCAGTCATATGAGGAAGAAAACTACTACTTTACTGTAAGCCACTTCCTAAAACAAAGAGGTGAGGAGATTTCTTAATTTCCAAGTCTTTCTAGGATTACAGGGATCAAGTAAAATTTAACACTGTCAAGTCTGATGGATGAGTTATTGCACAGGATAATATTACAGCAGGATATTGTTCTCAGATCAATGTCAGGAAAATCTTTTTTGGAGGAATAGACAGCCCTTTTCTGCAGTTTCGGAGATTGGATCCTCCCAGCAAGGAAGTTACTCCATAGGGTGAGGAAGGGAGGTGAGACTGGGTAAGTAGGAAAGAAATAAATCAGGAGGGACATTTTGTACCAAGTCAAGAAATTTGTACTTGACCTTCTGGTGCCATCGAATAAATATATTAACCAAGCTTGCCATGTGATCAGGTTTGCATTTTGGAATTTCAACTTCAGCTGTAGTACATATTATGGTTTCCAAGCAGTGACCAAAGAGGAATTAATTCTAATCTTATGTTTGAAAGTATAAACTGGAAGCAGCACTTTTTTACAATGCTTTGTGATTTCTTGTACAATACATAGCTGATCATGTACACAGGAGAGGTGTATGTTTTGAACATCACAGGGATAGTAATCTTCAGAGTAAGTGGCTTAAATTAATGTAAGTGTAAATGTCATATTATAAATGTATTATTCTACATTGAAAACAGAAGTAATAGTGACCTTATTTCTAAACACTAAAGTGATCAATGTGATACAAAGAGTGTATGGTCTCAAATCTAATTGTAAGAAGGGAGATCTTTCTTAAAGGTAATATCTTTCCCAAGAGAATGCATATGTTTAAATAGAAGCATCTAACATCTTAGCAAAGCTACCACATTTTAAAATACTCTAACTTATTTTATGAATTCAACATATATAAGTTTTTGGTTGATCCACAGCCTACTTTTAAATTTCATTGGCCACCATTCCATGCCTCTTCTTTGAGAGATCAGAATGATGGTGGTCAAAATTTTACATATATGAATTTGAGATCTTTCCCTTCTTTTTTTGATAAGGTTGGCTAGGGGTTTATCAATTTTATTTACTCTTTCGAAGAACCAACTTTTTGATTCACTAATTTTTTGTAGAGTTTTCTTCATCTCTATTGCGTTAATTTCTTCCCTGAGTTTTATAATCTCCTCCCTTCTTTGGGCTCTTGGTTTGGCTTGTTGCTCTTT
>PVLD010023871.1:0-26566 GCA_004027595.1 Dinomys branickii | reverse complement strand
GGAGTTGTTTTATTTCGGATGCAATCGTTTCATAACTTGAAGTTATGAGGCTTCCTGGTTCCCCTGTATCTTCACATTCAAAACTTGTTCTGGGTGGGGTTGAGTTTTGAGATTGCATTTTGTTCCTCTGTTTTCCCATTTTTGGGTATCAGATTCAAACTGTGGAGCTATAAATTCCACAGACAGTTCAGCAGGCAAAGGTCTGCTGCAGAGGCTGGTCCAATGGTTACTTCTCTTTGGGAGAATGTCCCTTAAGCTATCTGCTGAGATTTCCGCTTCTACTCCCTACCCCAAGACCTGGCCGGGGTGAATAAACAGCTGCCACCCCAGGATTCTTGCAGATAGGCCACTCAGGTGTTCCTCCCTGGGTGGTGCTCCTTCCCCCCTCTCAAAACCCGTTGGGGCGCCTAAGTAGGTCTTCCCACCCGGGAGATCCTGCAGTCCTTAAAGCTGCTTTGATGTCTCTCGCTGGGCTGAGCTTCTTCCCTATTCAGGAAAAACTGGTTAGAGCGCGCACTTAACTCACCCTGTGATCGTGCAGACAGGAGTGCCGTTCAGATATTTTCCCCTGGATGGAGATTTTCCCCGACTCAGAAATCCCGCCGGCCAGTCGCTGTTGCTCCAGTTCGCACAGCGCTGGCTGCGGGGGTGGGGTTCTCAGCGGGATCCCAGAGCGCTGCCCGGTTTGGCGCAGTTTGTCCCAGTAGCGTGTTCTCTGTTGGGTTCAGGAGCTGAAGCCGTTCTTCCCTCCGCACTCGCTCTCTCGGCTGGTTGTCTTCTTCCCTGAAGTCCTCATTTCTGTCTTCATATTGCTATATTTCATTGTTTGGGTGGTAATCCTCTGGGAGGTTCTCTCTCTGCTGCCTACCCGGTGGCCATCTTCCCGGAAGTCTACTACCCCCCTTTTTTAACAAAAGTTTTGTATCAATTTTTCCTTCTTTTCTCATATTTTTCTTTTCCCTTCTGTCCTTTCCCCCACAACTGCCCTAATTTCCCATTCCAACTGATCATTTTCTTTCTATTTCCTAATATCTAGTACATATTCTGGTCCTTATTTATAGTTTCAGTTTCTCACACCAGAGAATAAATGTGATATTTTAACATGCATATGCAATTTATTTCACTTAATAGGATGGTCTTAATGTGTATCCATTTAGCTAGAAATGTCTCGAGCTTATCCTTCTTTATGGCTGAGTAGTACTCCATTGTATAAAAACTCACATCTTTATTCATTAATTGGTTGGTGGGCATTTGGGCTGTTCACAAGATTTAGCTATTACAAACTATGCCATTATAAACATTGGTGTGCATATATTGAGGTGGAATGATGTTTTGATACTTTTGCGGAGGTACCAAAAAGGGGAATAGTTGGTTCAGATGTAAGCTCTAGTTTTAGCTTTTTGAAGAATCACTACACTGATTGCAACAGTTGTTGATACAGTCTACCTTCTCATCAACAGTGGAAGAAGGCTCCCTTCCCCCACATCTCTGCCAGGTTTATTATTGGTAGATTTCTTGATAATTACCATTCTTTCTGGAGTAAGATAGACTCTTTAAGTGTTGCTTTAATTTGTATGTCTTAATGACTAATGATGTTGAACATGTTTTCATATGTTTATTTGCCATTTCTACTTCATCTGAGAGCTGTGTATTCATCTCAGATACCCATTTTTGGATCGAGTCTTTAAATTTGGGGATCTTACTTTTTGAGTTCTTTATATATTTTAGACATTAGTCCTCTAACCAACAGCTGGCAAAAATATTTTTCCCACTCAGTGGGTTGTATCTTCAGTCTATTGCTGGGCAAGAGCTTATTCATAGATGAGATCTCAGTTGTTGATTATTTGTAATATTTCCCTTGTGGTCTGGATTTTGTTCATAAAGCCTTTGCCTATATTACATCTTCAAGAGTTTTACCTATTCTGTCTCCCAGCAGATTTCATGTTTCTGCTTTAGTATTTAGGTTGGTCCATTTTGCTTTTAGTGAAGGACATGGGTCTAGTTTTAAGCTTTGGCACGTGGAAAGCCAGTTTTTCCAGAACCATTTTTTATTATTTTAAAGGGAATAAACATTAAAAACAAAAGACTTTCAAAACAGGCTAACAGAAGAGTAACAATAATTAATACATTGTGTATTATTATTTTCATAGTAGATACTCAGAGTACAAGATGTAGACTTAAAATATTGTCCAAGAAACATTAGCACAAATCTTTCTTTTCAATGAACTAAGAGGAGATATCTGTATAACTATCATATATATATATATATATATATATATATATATATATATATATTCCTTTTCCCTTCCTTCCTTTCAATTTTCTCCCATTATAGTTTATCTTCTCCTTTGAACAATGTCTTCCCAATTGACAATATCTATTGTACATTTTGGATCTTATTTACTCATTCAGTTTCTCACCCTAATGAGACAGTACAATGTTTACTCCTGTGGGTTTGATTTATTTCACTTAGAGTATGGTCTCGTGTTATATCCACTTATGTATAATAGTCTCAAGCTTATGATTCTTTATGGCTGAGTAGTACTCCATTATATAAAAGCACCACATATTTTTCCCATTCCTCAGTTGATGGGCATTTGGGACTTATACCTAGAACATATAAAGAGTTGAAAATATCAGGCCTCCCAAATTCAAAGGCCCAATCCAAATGTGGGCATGTGAGATGAATACAAGCTTCTCGGATGAAGAAATATTGGTCATTCGAGAGACGTACATTTAAACAACATGGAGATTCCACCTAACTCCAGAAAGAATGGCTACCATTAGGAAATCAGCCCATAAGGAATGACCTCTTTGCTTTGTCTCAAACTTCTTACTTGTTCTTGTGCCCTTAAATGAGGTGATTTTCTTGGTGATCTCGCTGAATTTTCTTCTACTTTGTCCTTCAAATTCCTGTGAGGAAAAATCAATTCTTCTTCATCAATGGTATCATTACCTCTTTCTTTAACAACTCCTTCATCCATGATATCGTCAAGACCAACAATTCACAGGGTTGTTGTGAGAATCAAGTGAGATGAAGTGCGGTAACTCACTCTGTAAGCTTTAGAGCACTATACAAACATTAATTATCTTCATCCCAGAGGTTAGAAGGAACCTCAAGAATTAATGTAGTTCTCGTCTTTGTATCCAAGTAGAATTTCATTTAAAAAGAGCTCAACAAGACAGTGGTCTACCCTGTTGAGCAAGGCATCTGGAAATTGGGATCACTGCTATCCAAAACAGGCAAACAGAACTGGTTACTTGCAGATCCTAGCATAGGATCCTTATTGCTGAGCCTGTTCTTCAGCGAGTCCTCTAAGACATTTTGATTTGCACTAAAATCCTCACAGACTTCATTCTCCAGGTTGGATCTTAGAAATAGGGCGTCATCTAATTGTTCAGTAGGAACTAAATGATTAAGTGTATCAACTACATCCATGAAAACTTCTGTGTTTTTCAGCCCCGGATCAGCCTGCGATCGGTACCACCGGCAGCAGGGGAGATGGAGGCTGCCGGGGCTGCTGGGCGAGGGAGCACATGCTGGACATTGCTGCCGCAGCCTGGCTGCCATGCCCGGGGCGCTGCCGCAGCCACTAGCCCTGCTTGCCGCCTCATGGGCACAGCTGCTGGCGCAGGGCCAACGCTTGTCCGCCTCGTGTACACCGTGCAGCGCAGCCCAGAGACCCTGCAGCCATCCGCGTGGGGCGGCGGCGGCCTGGATGAATTTCTTGAATGCAGGAAAGTGATTTGTTTTTTGATCCAGATAGCCAGTCCATGTCTTTGAATTAGAGAGTTGAGGCCATTAATATTGGGAGATATTACTGACACGTGTTGCTTATGTTCTATTATTGCCCTTATCTGTTAATATATTGGTTGTTTTTCTTTTCCTGATGTTTTTGTTGCATATTTTCCCACTGACATCACCAATTTTTACTGTACTTTTAGCTATATCCCATTTTTTTTTTACAGGAAATACAATATTATATAGAATATAGTAGGGAATTAGCACTGGATGCTGTATTACATAAAGTTATCTTTGCATCTGTTAACACAAAAACAATAAAGGAAATACAAAATTATAGAGAACATAGTAGGGAATTAGCTCTGGATGCTATATTACATGTTATCTTCACATTTGTTACTCAGTTATACAGATGATGCCTCGTTTGATTAATCAATTTTCTCCACCCTCATCTCTGTTGTTCTCCCACCCAATCAGTCATCTTCCCTGTGATAATAACTGTACTTTTGGGTTTATTTACACCCTCCGACTCTCACCTTGGGAAGAGACATAGCTGCTTCCAATTATGCTATAACATATATGGGTGTATACAAATTTTGATAATGCTTTTGCGTATTTTCTCTAGAGCTGGCTTAGCACTCATGTATCTTTTGAGCTGGTCTTCATGGAAATATCATATTTCTCCATCTATTTGGAAGGATAGCTTTGCTTGATAAATTAATCTGGGTTGGTGGTTATTTATTCTTAGGGCTTGAATACTTCACTGCAAGCCCATGTGGCCTTCAGGATTTATGCTGAGAAATCTGCTGTGAGTCTAACTGGTTTACCTTTATATGTAATTTTTTCCTCTGCCTTTAAAGTTCTGGGGTTTTATTTTTTTGGCTGGATATCTGTGAATTTTATGAGGATGTGCCTTAGTCTTGGTGACCTTCTCCTTTTATTATAATTGTTGTTCTCTAAGTATCACTTATTTGTATTTTAAGTTTGTTTCTTACATTTGAGATCATTTCTTCCATTTTCTGTAAGCATGTTAATGAATCCACCTGTGCATTCATCCAGATTCTCTCTCACTCCAGTTAGCCTTAGATTTGTCTTTTTATTGTTATCCAGTAGCTGCTGGATGGCCTTTCCTTGTGTTCTCTTACTTTCTTTTTGGCTTCTTTGAGCTCTTTATAATAATTCACTTTTTATTTTAAACAGCTTGTATCATTTGATCAATAATTCACTATTTTGTTCTCAATATCAGATACTTGTCTTCACATAGGTCATTTCTGCAAAGCATGGATTCTATACTGTTTTTTATTTTAGGTATTTCTGTCTCATATCTTTTAGAAGATTCTATATCTTTGTTGAATCTGTTGTTCAAGTTTTGTCCTATTTTTGGTTAGCTTGCCCAGTTTTTAAAAACTTATTTCTCCCAAAATTTATTATGGGCATATTGAGCATAACTGGTGTAAACTTTTGGTTAATTTCCTGTTTGAATTCATGCATTTTCTTCATCTCTCCTAAGTACTTTTCATAGATTTCTGCTGTCTCACATTTGTTTTCTTCCTTTGTGACCCCTTGCTCTTCCATGAGGAAGTTAATGGGGTTTGAAGACCTTTTATTTCTTTGTTTCCCTATTCTCCTACTTCTGTCTGTGTTTGTTTAGACTATATATATAAAATGAAATATATATGACTGTACATAATAAATATATAAAATACAGAATATAATAAATATAAATATATAGAAATTTAAAAAATTGTATGTGCCACCCTCTCTTTTGTCCTCCCTTTGTTGTGCAGGGCCACTGCAGGTTGGGGACTGGAGAATGAGGGGAGTTTGTGCTTATGTGGAGTTTGTAGTAGGATGTTTCCTCCCTGTGAATAATTTTCAGCTTTGCATGTCCAGCACTAGTATTTACTCCATCTGTTATTTAAAGTAATTTTGACTCTGTCTCTATGTTTTGCTGGAAGAATTGTTTCTATTTACAACAGCATCCACAGGTTCCATTTAGAGCACTCCCATGTGGTAGTCCCACAGTTACTCTTCCTCCCTCTGTATTCTTTATACACACTATACAGTTTATAATGTGTGGTTGCTCTGCATAAGGCAGGTGAGGTGAAGTGGGGAGAATGGGGGTGCTTGGATGAGTAGTGTTAGGCACTAAGGGGGAAGTTTGAAAGGGAGACTAGTGGTGAATGAGAACAGAAGGTTGATGTGAGTCCTGATTTTACTGGAGTACTTTTAGTTGAGTTGAGGGTTTAGTATTGAGAGTTTTCAGCGGGTATATTGTGTGCACAGGTCTAAGATATGGGAGAAAGGGGGTTCATCTTGTGATTACAGAAAGCTATGTGGCTATCAGAACTTGTTTATAGGGAGGACAATGAGCTAGGTAAGATATGGAAGAGCCAAAGGCTTCTGGTGGGAAGGATCAAGGACTTGCACTTGGGAAGAAAGGCATGAATGTAAGAAGACTGTGAATATGACAAACTTAAAAACATGGGAGATTGAGTTTATGTGTCTGGAAAAAGAGTAAAGATATATGTTAATAAGATTATCTGGAAGTTTGAGGTGAAGAAACTAAATAAAGGACTGAGAAAAGGGAGAGAATTCAGACATCTATTAAATCATACCCAATGAGAGAACAACTATACAAAACTAACAACCTAATATGCATATGAAACCATAAAAGAACATAACCCTGTCCTACCGAATAATTCAAGAAACACACAAAAACAAATCAGTAAGATGTCCAATGGGAACACAGGTTAGGTATTCAAAAGATACAATATATATGATTCCCAAGTAGCTTTTTTGCCAGAAAGTCTGAGTGCTCACACCCCAATTACTTCTCTGGTCCCTCCATTGAAAAAACTGAGGTTAACTCAGACTCAGTCTCTCTTTCTACGAGGATGCAGGCATTTTAATTCTAGAATTAGCAACTCTTCCTATCCCTCTCCCTGGGTGTGACTGGATTCAGCAGATAAGTTCCATCGTGCTATATTATCCACTGAGTCAGGATTAGTTCTATGTAATCAATTCAAGTCTAGCAGTAACAGGCACATCCATTATAGTCTATCAGGCCATATCTATCACGCTAGTTGAGAAATAACAGACTATAAGACCATGTTTTGGGTTACCTTTTAGCAGTGGGAACACAACTTCAATTTGAGCCTCCAATCCCATGTAACACAGGCAGAAACTGATGTCTGATCACAGGAACCGAGTCCTTGATCACCAGTCCCTGCCTCTCAATGTGAATCCCCCAGTCTGCTCTTCAATTTCCAGTCTCCTCTGACTGTCCTTCCCTCATCTACTCTGGGAAATTGGCAGTGTGAAGCTGTGCTGAGGGGCTACTCTGGGACAGAGGTTCAGACATTCAGGCCTTCCCCACAATGGCAACCTTACCAGCGCCAGCTCTGTGATATGGTGTCCTGGGGTGCTTATAGCACAGATACCAACTATCTGGAGAATCAGAGTCTCACATTGTTCCTGCTGTCTCCAGCTACATGAGAGTCTCCTTGTTCTGATGCTGTTCTCCGTGTGCAGACATGTGACTGTTTTCACCGTGCTGCCCAGTTGCCAGCTGGTGGCTTCTCCTCTATGGCCTGGGCTACCTCTTCTGTTTCACTTCATCCAGTTTCTCCTCTGTTAGTTTCCTCATTGTCCCTGTGTACCCTCTCCTTGCTTCTTTCTCTAAGCCTCTTCCTTCCAGACTCCAGATACTTTGTCCTGGAGAGGCCAAACTGCTGGCACTCTCTGCTCTGCCATCTTGTCCCCTCTGGTGTGGTTGTTGAGACAGTTTACTGCTGGCTTAGTCAGTTTTTCTAGTGTTCAAACCAGCATGTCTTCATTTTTGCTAGAAACTAAGCCCTAAACTCTAATATTTTCCTTTATCATTTTGTTTTTATATAAAGAATAAGTGAGATAGGATAGTAGGGCATGGCAGAGCTGGGTGGGGCATAGGCATGACCGGTTAATTACAAAGATCTTGGAACACATTTGCAGAGCAGTTCCCAAAGTCAGCACCTGGAATTCTCATGAGACCTCTGGCAGGTTTTCAATATGATGGCCTGGGCCTGATGAGGACCCACATGGGAGAAGATGGGTTTCTATGATAGATATTTGGACAGTGTAAAGGACACACCAACACCAAGAGGAAGTTGCTATCATGGCTCTTCCTCAGGATAATCCACCCTGCTTTCTCTAGGATGTTATCTTGCTTTTTCCTCTTCGCTTTTACTTTCTCAAATAAATTTGACAACTGCTTTTCCTCATTTTGTTTAATTCTTTGTTTGAGACAAGAACCTGGAATCTAACTCCAGAGGGAGAGGCAAGCAACACAGAACCTACTAACATTTAGTTGGTGAGCTGCATCTGGAAACAGGCTACACAGTAACAGAAGGATCACCCTGGACATGCAGATTACTAAAAGATCTTTTTCTGTATTTGCTGACTCTCGAGTTGAGTGACTCCTGAGACTAAACCCTGGGACTCTGTGCTGACAACTTTCTTGGAAGCCATTGGGTCAGACATTTCTATTTTCTCATGTTGCCTCATTAAAGTTCTAAGATAATTGGCTTAGAATTTCGCCATCAATATTTTTAGCAATATATTGACCACTGACTATATATTTTATTAGTGTCTGTTAGGGTATTCATAAAATTTCAATACTGTGCTTGCTTTGGCAGCACATACAATAAAATTTTATCATTGTGCCTTAGGATATTCATAAAATTTCAACACTGTGCTTGCTTTGGCAGAACATACAATAAAATTTTATCATTGTGCCATTCATACACTTTGCAGAGAGCACCATGTCTGTTTCTTAGTAGTTGATCAAACCTGGAGCAAATGCAAATTGATAAATGCTTTATGGTCCCAAGAAGTTTGAAAAATTGTATTCACAATACTTTCTGAATAGTGAAAATTTATGTAATGATGTAATTATTATAAAACTTTACCCTTTATTCCATTGATTTAGTTCATTGGATTATAGTTATGGTATGACTATATGTACCAAAATTTATGGGAGAATTGTAATTGCATAAATAATTTCCATAACTGTATATTTATTTCCTAGACCACATGGTAGCATTCTTGGCAAGAAAACACAGTTACAAAGTTTTCAAGTAAAACCTTGTCTGTTTCAATAAATCATATAACAACAAATGCAGATGAGGCTGTGAAGTAAAAGGAACCCCCCTACACTGTCAGGCATGTAGGCAAGATCTACCTTTTTGAAATTCAACATGCAGATTCCTCAAAAAACTAAAAGTAGAAATCCCATTTGATCTAGGTATTTCCTTATTAGATATCTTCTCAAAAGCATTAAGGACATCACATTACAGTGATGCATGCACACAAAGGTTTATATCAGTACAACTAATGGTAGCTACATTGGAATCACCCTATTATGTCCACCATCAAAGGAATGGATAAAGAAAATGTACATTTCTACAATGGAGTGCTGTTCTGCCATAAATAGATAATTCTGAGTTATTTGTAGGAAAATGGATGCATTTTAAGACCACATTGTTAAGTGAAATAAATCAAACACACAAACTTAAATATGGTTTCTCTCATATGAGAAATCTTAACATAAATGAAGCGCAAAGTGAAATATAGATAACAGGAAAAAGGGAGATAGACCCTTTCAGCTGGGAGTGACACCAGGAGATGGAGGGCAGGAACAGGGGGAGGGGAGCGGTCATAAAAATAGTTAAGATGTGCAGTGTACCTGTACCGAAAGGCCAGAATGAGAGTCACTATCCACTGCAAGCCAGTGTGCGCCATGGGGACTTCAGGTGCTGGACTAAAAATGGCACACTAGAGACTGGCAGCAAGTCAGAGCTGCGCAGGGACCTGGAACCAGACACTTGGAAAACAACAACCTATTCAAGAAAGAAAAGAAATAGATCTGGAATTAGGAGGGAGTTGTCAGTGAACTACAGAGAAGCTAGAGAAATGGAGGAGCATAGCACAGAAAAATAAAGGCATTTGAAAACCTGACCCTGGATCCTAGACAGAAGTACCTGTCTTTGTTAATGGAAAGTAAGCCTGGAGAGGGTCAGAGGCTCCAGGGAGAAACAGTGAACTATGCTAGACCAAGAAAAGCTCAGTTATTGTAAACTACAAAAGCATCATGAAATTTTACACTGAAGTGCCATCTTCCACAGGCAGGCGAGAGCTCGAGAAGAAATCCAGGGCAGCGCCCGCCATATTTGAGAGGATTTCATCAAGAGCCATTTTGGAGAGGGGTTAATTGCTTCAGAATGAGCCACAGACGAGCTATTCTTCAGGATTTCTGGTATCATTGTGTCATAGTGATGGGTAGAAGATGGCCGCAATAGGCGGTCCCAGAATTGGCATGGATAGACGTAGATCCCGCTGAGAAGTTTAAGCTAAGGATGGTAAGAACATAAGGGACGTGTGCCCAATAGTGTAAGCCATGACAGTCTTGTGTGAGTTTTAGAGGTTGTTGGGTCTGAAAGAGTTGGCATTAAGTCCAGTGGTCTGCTTGAACCCGGTCTCACTGCCTAAATTCAGCCAAGACCTCAGTCATTTCTTTGCTCTTGCCAACTACTTTTTTTTTTTAAATAAAAGAAGAAAGCGTATTAACAAACAGACATCCATTTACAAAATAGCATAAGAACAATACAAATGATATAGAGTTACAGACAAAGTGGTAGGAAATTAACAATGGTTATTGTATTACATATTGGTATCTTCAAGGTGGTTTCTCAGGAAAACAAATAGAGACATGCCATAACGATCAAACAAGTAATCATTAACTGTTCCTTTCAGTAAAGCAATAGAAGACAGTAGCACAACTGTTAGCTACCCTGTATATACATACATGCATACATGATCTCCCCCTCTTTCTCTTCTTTCCCACACCCCAGTTGCCCCTTACTTTTGAGCATTTTCCTTTCATTTCACAATGTCATACCTCCTAGTTTTTATTCACTCTTTCAGGTTCTTACACTAGTGAGACAATACACTGCTTACACATGTTTTCGCCAACTACTAACATGAGTAGGGATATGCCTTGGCTTTAGTAGATGTCACAGCTTTGGGTGTACAGACAGTGGGACCTCACAGACCCAGCAGCCATAAAGAATTGGATGTCAGTACTGCAAACCCTGGGAATAACTGCTCATTAAAAAACATGGAGGAATAGTCTTTTGACTTACTTTTATTGAGGTTTGGGGGTTTACTGGTTTTTTCCTTTTTATTTTTGTCCCTGGTTTTTCATTTCCCTTTTTTTCCTGTTTGTTATTTCCTGTTTCTTTTTTCAAATTGTATTATATTACTTTTACTTCTTAATACAGTCCTTTACCTTACTTTTCTTTCCACCTCATCTTCTTTTATTTTATTTATATATTTATTTTTTAGTTTTTTAAAGACAGGATCTCGCTAAGTAGTATAGGTTGGCCTTAAACTTGTGGGCAATCGTCCTCCTTCAGCTTCTAAAGTGCTACAGTTACAGGCATATACACCATACCCAGACATCCTGGACATTTTATGGAAATATATTAGATTTTTGGCAACAAATATTTTTAGTTCTTTGTATATTGTACATATTAATCTTCTCTCAGTAAAATAAGTGGCAAGGATTTTCTCCCATTTCTTAGGCAGTGTCTTCACTCTGTTGATGGGTTTCTTGTTGAGCAGGAACTTTTTAATTTGAGGCTGTTTTAACTGATGATTCTTGCTTTTATTTCCTGTGTTATTGGACCTACTCAAGAAGTCTTTGTCTTTGTGTGTTTTTAAATATCTGTGGGAGTACTTTTTGGCAGTTTCAAAGTTTCAGGTCTTATACAGAGGTCCATTTTGAATTTATTTTTGTACAGGGAAAGATAAAGTACCTAGTTTTAGTGTTCTACAGCTAGAACATACAGTATGTAGCCTGTTCTGTTTTGTCTCACTTATAATATTTTCTAGGCTCATCCATATTATAGCATCTATCACATTTAATTCCATTTTAATGATTGAATAATTTCATTTGTGTATATACACTATTTTCTTTATTCATCACCACCATGTCCGGGAAGAGGGATATTTAGGGAAAGGGTTATATAGCTCACCCATTGTGGAGGTTTCAGTCCGTAATCAGTTAGCTTCAAGGCAGGTGGCACAGGGCAGAGAGACCACAGTTCACAGCAGTGGGAGACTGCAGAAGCAATGAGAGATGAGCCTCTTTCTATCTTTTACACTGTACAAGAGGGATGTTTATTCCTGTGGGTGCTCACATTCAAATGAGAGTGTGAGCCCAGAAAAATAGACTAATGATGCACTTCATGGTCCCAGAAAAACAAGAGTCATCTGAATCCAAAGTTCATACAAAGAAGGGAGTTGTAAAGACCAGAGCAGTTGTTAATGACATTGGGACTAAAAAGTACAAAAAATTAACGAGTGGTTCTTTAAAAGAATAAACAAAATTCATAAATCTTTGCCCACCTTACCATAAAAGGAAATAAAACACCCTAAGCAGCACAATTGGAAATGATTAAATGATTTTCTAGTTCACCTGCAAGGAGTGAGTGAAGCTGTCCCAACAGTGAGGCTCTGGAGGCTGCAGCCATCAGCAGTGCCATAGGGGTCGGCGTTCTCACCCCGCCGCCGGCTTCCTCACGTGCTGAACGTGGAGCCAGCAGAAGGAATGTTTGCCCTGCTGGATTTTTGACTTTCCTTGGTCTTACTCTTTTGAACCCACTTGTACATTTTTGAATGGTAATGTTTATCTTGATTCATTGTATGTTTGAAGTGTTTAAATTTCTTCTCATTTGTACAAGGGATCACAGGTAAGAGTTTATCTTAAATCCCAGTGGTGACAATGTACACGGACTTAGCAGGAATACTGAAACTGTTAGGACTTTGGCAATTCATAGAGATGGATTACATGACTTTTGCATGAATAGATGCACATAAATCTTTTGCTGGCCAGGAAAGAATGTTATTATGGCTTGTACCTATATGTCCCCTCAAAGCCTCAGGTGGTCAGAGGTGAAGCTTTTAGGAGATGGTAGGATTTAGGGCATGTAGTACTGGTTTTAAGAATGTGATCCTGGGATTAAGGGTGCCCTTCGCTGTGTTTGAGTGCTACCGGCCCTAGGGTCACGTAGCCTGGATGCCAGAAAGGAGGCTGCCACTTCACTACTTTGATGTTTTTCTGCCTTCTGCCCGTCAGGTCATGAACTCTTTTTCTTCTGTGATGCCCCTTTTCCATACCATCTTGACTTGGAGCCAGCCAACTATGAACTGAAACCCCTACAAATTGTGTTGCAATAAACCTTTCCTTCTATAACTTTTGGTGTCAGGTATTTTATCTCAGCAGCAAGAAAAGTAAGTAAGACAGTGCTTGAAAGCAAATTATATTACAATGCAAGATGAACAAAAACAGCAGAGCACCAGAACAAAACTAGATACATAGACTAATGGATCAGAGCATAACACACATAAATAAATCCATGCAATTATACTCTGTGCCAGAAAGATGTCAGAGAAAACACAGCCTTTTTAATAAATGGCATTGGGTAAACTCGATATCCAGTTGTAGAACACTGAAACTAGATACTTTATCTTTCTCTGTACAAAAATAAATTTAAAATGGACTTGTGTATAAGACCTGAAACTTTGAAACTGCTAAAAAATACTCCCACAGATATTTAAAAACACACAGAGACAAAGACTTCTTGAGTAGATCCAATAGCACAGGAAATAAAAGCAAGAATCATCAGTTAAAACAACCTCAAATTAAAAAGTTCCTGCTCAACAAGGAATCCATCAACAGAGTGAAGACATTGCCTAAGAAATGGGAGAAAATCCTTGCCACTTATTTTACTGAGAGAAGATTAATATGTACAATACAGAAAGAACTAAAAATATTTGTTGCCAAAAACCTAAATAACCCCATGAACAAATGAGTCAATGAATTGAACATATACTTCTCAAGAGAAGAAGTACAAATGGCCAATAAGTATATAAAAATATTCAACAGCTTTAGGCACTAGGGAAATGCAAATAAAAATTACACTGATATTCCAAATCACCCCAGTCATAATGGATATCATCAAAATTATAAACAGTAGCAAATTTTGGTGAGGGTTTTGTAGAAAAAGAGCCATTCTACAGTTCTAGTGGCAATGTAAATTAGTACAGCTCCTATGGAAACCAATATGGAGGAAATTAAATAGGAAAAAATAGGGCCACAGTTTGATTCAGCTCTATCAGATTTTCGTGTATAACTGATGGAGTTAAAATCAGCATCCTATAGAGATGCCAACATACCCATGCTTACTGCAGCAGGACTGACAACAGCCAAGCCAGTCAACAGATGAACAGAGAAACAAAATGCGGTGCATCTATACTGTGATATACTATTCAGCCACAAAGATGAACAGCATCATTTTTAAGAAAAGAGATGGAATTGAAGATTGCCACATTGAGTGAAATAAGCCAGACCCCAAAAGACAAATATCACATGTTCTCCCTAATATGTAAAACCTAAAAGAGAGAACATGAAAATAGAGAGTATTATTAGAGAAGAGGAACAGAGTAAAAGAGAGGGAAGTATAAAGCATGGTATCAGAGAAATGCATATGATGAAAATTATTGTATTGAAACCAAATTTCATACAATTAATAGTCTCTGATGATAAAAGGAAAAAAATCCTGAGACTAAGAACACATACACACACACACACACACACACACACACACACAGATTTAACTCTTTTCTGAAACTAGAAAGTCATCAAAATATGATGATATGTAATAAATTTTGCTTTGCATATCAAAACTATGATAGCTATGATTAGTCTTTCACTCAGAGGAAGTCATTGAGTTACACAAGCCCTACTCATGAGGTTTGGAAAATTTCCATTCTACAGAAAACATGGTGAAGGGCAAATTTCATGTCCTTGTTGCGTAGGCTGTAGATGAAAGGGTTTAAGGCTGGGGTCACCACAGAGTATATCAGTGTGATGATCTTGTGCATAGCAACTGTGTTGCCAGATGTGGGACTCACATACATCACCATTATGCATCCATAGAACAGAGACACCACAACCAAGTGTGACCCACAGGTGGAGAAGGCCTTTTGTTGTCCAGCTGAAGAGGGAACCAGAAATACAGCTCTGAGCACCAAAGCATAGGACCCCAGGATGTACACAATAGTAATAATGATGATAAGAGACCTCACAGAATAGAATACATGCTCTATTATAGGTGTGGGGGCGCAGGACAATGACATCAATGGGTCTACATCACACAGAAAGTGATCAATGATGTTGGGACCACAGAAAGGTAGTTGAGAAATGAAGAAAATTGGAATTGAATGTCCAAGGAAACCAATGAGCCAACAAAGACACACCAAGACACCACAGAGCTGGCCAGTCATGATGGAGGGGTAGTGCAGCGGGTGGCAGATGGCCAGGTATCGATCATAAGCCATGACAGAGAGGCAGAAGCATTCTGTTGTGCCCAAGGAGAAGAAGAAGTAGAACTGAGTGAAGCAGCCTGCAAAGGATATCATCTTAGTTTTGGAAAGGAAGTTGCCCAGCATATTGGGGACTGTGCATGTTACATACCAGATTTCTAGGAAGGAGAAGTTGGCCAGGAGCGTGTACATAGGAGTGTGGAGTCGGCGGTCCCATCTCACTGCACAGATGATAGCCATGTTCCCAGTCAGAGTCAATGCATAGACCGATAAGGTCACTGAGAAAAGGAGGATCTGTATGTTCCAGGGACCAGGAAAGCCCAACAGGACAAAGTGTGTCACTGTAGACAGCCCTGACTTGTTCATGGTCCCCAGACTGTGGAGAGATGAAAGATGGATAGATGATAGCAATTTGCTTTGCTGCTAAGGCATGTTGAAGATTTCTTGGGACAAGGAATTTGGTTCTTGCAGGCATTAGATAATCTTAAATAAGTTTTGAATAAATTCTGCTGAATTCTGCACATGCTGTTTGCCACTCCCTCAGTGTTTTGTCCATTCTAGGCTTTTTCTTCCACTGCAGAAGACAAAAATGAATTAAATTTTATCTTTTTAACTTGACCAGCATGTGCAAAGCCCCAGGTTTGATTCTGAACACTGATAAAACAAGTCAAAACGAAAAAACAAAATAACAAAACACCAGTGAAATTAGAGAAATCTCAAAATAGAAGTAAAAATAATTTTTAGACTGCATTTTTTTTCAGTGAAAGTAGCTTATATAAAGCAATTATTTTGTAGCATTCATTTTAAGATAGGAGGAAATTTATGCTACTGTTTCCAGTAGTTTAAAATAGAATGGTTAATTTGAATGGTTTATGCCTTCAAATTTTTTTTTACGTTCTTTCTGGAGATACTTTTGTTACATTACATTTTCAATCTATTTTTAGTAATACTAGAAAAATATCAACAAGCATATTCAAATGATAAGTTTTTATGTATTTTACCTTTTCCTGTTAAAGACTTTTATTGCATTATAACTCATTAATAATTTGAAAATTGATTATCAATAATTTAATAATTTGAAAATTAATCCTATGTTTTTATTAATGAAGTATCAATTTTTTCACTCTTTCATGATTAATTTTACATTGTAATTTATCATGTTTCATGTATGTTTAAATAGTGGTGTTTCTCTAAAAAGAAATGTAACTTCTATAATGTTTTGGACATGAAATGAATACATGAAATGAATGCTCATCAAGAATATTCTTCTAAATCTCTTTTGGTTATGCTGCCAGAGTTTTTCAGATTCCTTATTTTGAAGATATTACTTTTGTTAACTGAAAAAAACTCAGTATTTAAAATCACAAGTATTCAACTTTTAGAATTCTCCTCCAAAGAGTTAAAGATATTGAATTACAGTTCTGTGTACTTATTCATGTTTATAGCAGCACAGCTTATAACAGCTTCATCTTGGGTGAAGCATTTATGCTCATCAACAGATAAATGGATAAAGAAAGTGTGTATTTACACACAATGGAGTACTATTTACCATAGAAAAGGGTAAACAAATCATCTGTAGAACAATGAGCACACCTGAAACCATAATATTAAGTGAATATGACACACAGCTTAAATATCATATGGTTGCTCTTACACAGGATAGTGAAATTATAGATAAGGATCAAAATACAAGATAGATCACAGGAAATAGAGAAATAGAACTTTCTGAAAGGGGAAAAGGGTCAAGAGATGGAGGCAAAAGAGAGGGAAGGGATAAAAGAAGAATTAAAATGTATTATGTACATGTACCAACTTCACATGAGGAATATAAATATCACGTCCTGCAAAATGTAGCAATAAAAAATAAATAGAAAAAACCACAAGGTACAAGAAAATCTAAGAGGGTTCAGAAAAAGTAGACCTACATTTCAAAATTTTGCTGTTTTAAAATTTAGAATACCATCATCAAGAAGATGTTTTTTAAAGACTCAAATACAACTCAAAGAATCACAGTGATAACTTCAATATACAGGAAAAATTTAACCATTTTAACCTTTTTTGATAAGGAGATAATTTGTTTTTAACATGTTTTTGATAGACATGATGTTTGTATTACTCATCCAACATAATAAAATAGAAAATTATACTATTGAGATTTTATTACATAAGGTAAATGTATTTATTATCATGTAGCTCTTAAAGGCTCAATAAACTACATTCATGAAGTGAACTATGAATTGACTTATTTAGAAACGATGTAGCCTACTTTGGAACTGATTATATCAGAGCATTTTGTACTCTGCCTGACAAGAAACCATGAGAAAAAGGTAAGCAAAGGATGAAGACCAACGGGTTTAACTTTTAAAACTGTGATGACGATGATAAGAACTAAACTAACCCAAGATAATCATTTTCATGAACAAGTTGTCCCTCCCCAAGGAATTCTATATGCTCCCCATCTTCTCAAGCAAAAGGCCTTTCTTCTAAAGAAGAGGAGAGCGGAGAGCAGCACTTCCCCTGAGAGTGGAACAAGGGGAATAATGATTCTAAACTTACCAGTCTGTGACCCGAAAACATACTACACATATGTGCTAATAATGCGAAACAAAGAGTTGAAAAAGTTACAAAGTAAATAAATAAAATGCATAAGATGAAGCTTTAAATTTTTGAGCTCTAAACTACTTTTCTTAACATTCAAAATACCAAATTCAGAAAACCCGTAGTTTTAGAGAGAGTGTGTAAAAGAATTTCACAGAAAATTTCTACATAATTATAAAAAGCAGCTCCTAAAATACTCACCACTCAGCTCTATGGGGAATCTTAGTCTGCGTATACACTGATGTGATTTTATAATGTGTTCTTTTTTGTCATTTATCTTTTTTTTTTTTTCGGTATCAGGGATCGAATTCAGGACTTTGCCGCTTGCTAAGCAGGCGCTTATTCCACTGAGCTATATCCCCAGACCCATTGTCATTTATGTTATAGTGCAGATGAATAATAGAATGGGTAAACAGGGTAAAACAGAGAACGGATGGTACAAATAACCAAAGCCAAAACAATCAATAAAACAAACAAGAAAACCTCAATTTTATCTGTGCTTCAATCTCTGCAGATGGTTTTTCCCACACTATTTTACTTAAGTTCTCTACAAAATGATAACATTCCTGGTACATCAGCAAGTTCCCAAGAAAGGCAAGAGCTGTTCATGACTTTGATAACATTTGGGGCACTGATTTGGGAGCGTATGAATTCCACGGTCATCTAAACACTCGGAGGAAGCTCATTTTTCCTTTGGTTATAAGCTTTAAGAAAAAATGATGCTCTTTGTCCCTCAGTCTGCTGGCCACACTGAGTGAACAAATGTAGAAGTGAAGAGATGCGCCCGTCATGTGCAATTACAGCAGTGTCCATCCAAGAAGACGTCTGTAACACCTCAAAGCCTTCCTAGGTCATCTGGGAGGGAGTACGGACAGAGGTCACAGAGGTCCCCCTCCAGTTCTGCGAAGCAGGTTCTGTATGAGAGTTCATGCACAATTACTTTCACTGCTCTTGCACCCCAAGAGTCTAGTGGTCTGTTTCTTACTGTGAGGACACAATGTGTCAGTCCAGTGTATGCCTTGTGTTAGGCAGTCGAGAAGTATCAGGTCTCTGTTCAAGTGAACCCGAAAGATTCTATGTTGTCCTTAGGGAGTTTTCCTTTTGCCTGGAGGTGTCGTTGACAATTTTAGTAAATTGATCTATAGGGATTATTAAAAATAATGTGCTACATTAACTGAGCTTGGGGTAGGCATGTCCTCCTTAAGGTTGTTTTCCAAACAGGATATGTGATTTTGCTCAATGTGTACAGAGAGCCTCTGATTAAATGGCTTCCTAAGGGCCAATTTTCCTTAGATAATTTCATATTCTATGGATGAGAAAGTACAGTTTTTGACTTTTAAAATGTAAAACCTTGAAGTACAAAGAAACATCCTCGGGTACCTTATGCTCCTTGCTACTGTTTCCAAACATTCTCTGGTGGCGGCACTGAAGCGCTTCTGCACTTGTCACCAGGGCTCCTGTTCCTCTCCCATTGATGTCAGAGTTGTCACATGTAAGCAAGCGCACCTCTTGTGTGAGCAGGCTGGAGCTCCACAGGATGATCTTCCTTCTTCAGCACTGGCTGAGGGTGCAAGAATGCAATTTGTTTTTGGCATAATTTTGTCTGTTACTTTTCTATTTGCCCTTTGGTCTCTGAGAGATACACGTTGATCTCAGAATGAGATGGAAACTGCAGTGCACAGACAAAAATATGTTTGGTGTTGTTATTCCACACAATGTGTGATATTGGGGTAGTCACGCTGCTTTTGGCAGGAAGCATATGAGTACAGATCCTGTTGGGAGTGCATGTGTTGGAGGCAAAATTAGAAGATGTGTCCTCATGAGGTGCGATGCTTACACTCTGGGTCACTAAGAGAGAAGACTGCATGGAGCTTTGAATGACAAGAAGAGTTTTATTTTGTCTCTAAGAGCACAGAGGTACTAAGCATAGTCTGACTTTGTAGTGATAAATCATCTCAAACATGGACGGTGTACATTGAAGTTTTTGTTTTCGTGGCCTCTTGACCCATTATCTTGAAGAATATTTATGTTTGAATTTAAAAGATTGCATTTTTTCCCAAAAGTTTCAGGTACAAATGCACTTGATTCCCTCTACTAGTTAAAGTTAAAACTAGCAAATACATATCATGGTTAAAGGGTATACATGTATATGCATACATTGCTATATACATATATTGCTGGTTTTATAGATCTCAATATCATATGAGTACTCCGTGAGTACTCATCTTTAAAATATTTTACTGAGAATTATTGCCAATGAGCAAACTTAAACTGCTAAAAATCTATGAATCACAGGTTTTACCCTCTAGCTAGGTATGATCCAGAACACACTTACTGAAGCCCTTCTTTACTGTTATTGTAAAGAGCTAAAATTATGTGACCTGTTTAGTATGTAAAATAGTGCAGTCTTGTGGAAAACAAGATGAAGATTCCTCAAAAAACTAAAAATATATCTACCATATGATCCAACTATCCCACTCTTGGGTATCTATCTAAAGAGAAAGAAGTCAGCATTCAAAAGAGACCCTTGGGTACCTGTGTTTATTGAGGCACTAGTCACAGTAACAAAGACTTAGCATCAGCCTAGATGCCCATCAGCAGATGAACGGATAAGGAAATGTATATATACACAATGGAGTTTCATTCAGGCACTAAGAAAAATAAAGTCATGTCATTTTCGGTAACAGGAACCGAAGGACACTATGTTATGTGAGATAAGCCAGATATAGAGATCCAAGTATTGCATATTTTCTCCCCTATGTGAAACTAATAAAGAAAAATAAATGCTAAAGTTGACCTGAAGGCAGATATGTGTTTACTAGGGACTAGAAGTGCGGGTCCAGCATGAAGGGGAAGGTAGAGGGGCGCAACCAAGGTTGATGGACATGACCAATTCATGATTAGACATATATGGCAGTTTGACCTTAACTCCTATTAATCTGTACAATAAAACTACTGCTTCATCTGTTAAAAAACACAAAAAAAGAAAGGAGTCATTCAATTCATCTTGCAGAACTGTCTCAGTTTTGCATAGTTGTTAGCCCCAGAACTTTCTTTAGGGCCTCTTTCATGTCTTTGTTTCGGAGACTATAGATAAAGGGATTTAAGAGTGGAGTCCCTGCTGAGTACACCAGAGTGACAATCTTCTGCATTCCTGCTGGGTTCCCTGAGGAGGGGCTCACGTACATAACCATAAGGGTTCCATAGAAGAGGGACACCACCATCATATGGGATCCACAGGTGGAGAAAGCTTTCATTCGTCCAGCACCAGAGGGAACTCGAAGTACAGCTCTGAGTACTAACGTGTAGGATCCCAAGATAGAGAGGAAGGGCCCAAAGATGATCACTGAGTTGAAGGTGTAACAAATGAGCTCTATGGAAGGAGCAGGGACACAGGACAGTGCAAACAATGGGCCGGGGTCACACACAATGTGGTCGATGATGTTTGGTCCACAGAAGGGAAGTTGGGAGATGAGGACAATGGGGACTGGATAGCAGAGGAATCCAGTCACCCAGCATACACCGATCAGGCTCACACAGAGCTTCCTAGTCATGATGCAGGGGTAGTGTAGTGGGCGGCAGATGGCCAGGTACCGGTCATAAGCCATAACTGATAAGAAGAAACACTCTGTTGTACCCAGTGAAAAAAAGAAATAGAATTGGAGGAAGCAGCCAGAGAAGGAGATGGTCTTAGTCTCGGAGAGGATATTGACCAGCATGTTTGGCACAGTGGAGAAAACATACCAGGTCTCTAAAAAGGCAAAGTTTCCCAAAAGGATGTACATCGGTGTGTGGAGCCTCCTGTCCCATTTCACTGCACAGACGATAGCTCCATTCCCCAGGAGGGTCAGGAGATACAGAACCAGAATTAGTGAGAAGAAGAAGCTCTGAATCTTTCCTTGACCATGGAAACCCAGGAGGATAAACTCACTCACAAGGTGCCTTGTTTGGTTCTGGGGTCGCAAAGCTGTTAGAGAAAGAAACAACCAAGAAATGAGCAATAGTGAACATGTGAGTTTTCCTGACACATGCTGGGACATATTCTACATATTTTTACAGCATCTCATTTCATTTTCCTAATGACCTTTAAGCAGGAGGGAGGTGTACTTTTTCTTTTACAGATGAGAAATCTGATATTTCTCTTTTATAGGTGGAAAGACAGATGTAAAGGGTTCACTTAAATGTTTGTGCAAAGTCATTAACTGCTAGATATTGTCACATTCTGGGTTCTGTTTGGACAAAATTCTATTTAATTTCAGATGTTACTTTAATACTGAGCGGGGTAATGTTTTTTCCTTAATGATAAAGTCATTTTCCCTTGAATAGTCTACATACAAGTATAAATTTTGGACCCATCCTTTCACTTTAAAGCAAACATTGAGTATAAATCAAAGAAAAATAGCTGCTAAGTTACTCCCTTAGTCAGAGTTCATATCTACATTGTCTGCTTATGTCTCTCCAATGAAAACTCTATGTCTATCTACATCTATCCAATAAGAAGTAGGCAAGAATGGATTTGTGGTTTGAAGTCTTAACCTCTCTTATTTTTGCTAGTCTTAGGGGTGTAACATAGAACACCTAGAAACATGTAAATTGCTTGTAAATTACCTATATACTTTTGTTTTGATTATATTTTCTGGGAATTCTACTTGCACTAAAGGATTTCTTTATTTTGAGAATTTTTTTTCCTTTTTCTTCCTTCTGCAGCTTGACCCTGGCGCTTCCAGGTCACTAGATAAACTTCAATCTCATTGAGGGCACACAGATAAGGCTAACGCCTCTTGCAGCGTGATGATGTGGGGAGGTGTCATGCCCCCCTACACGATGTATTATGTGGGACACAGTGTGGCTTTTCCCATTTCCTTTCGGTGCCCCAGCTGTAATGCACATTATGGCTTTGTTTTGAGGCAACTCGCTGCTGGTTAAGTCAGTTTTCATAGTGTATAGACCCATGTGTGTTCAGTTTTGCTAGCAATAAGCCTATAATTTCTCTTTATCATCTTGCTTTTATATAAATTAAGTAAAGAATAAAAGGATCACCCTAAGATGTACAGAGAACAAAAAGATATTTTTTTTGATATTTGTTGACTCAGGAGTTGAGACCAGTCTAAAAGCTTGTATATTTTGCTAATGATCTTTTTGAAGCTACTGGTCCAGTCTTATTTCTATGCCCTAAAATTTCCCCCATAAAGTTCAGGATATTTAGCTGATAAGCCATCATCAATATTTTATTTTAGTTTTTGTTGTTTGTTTTGTTTTGAGACAAGATCTTGCTATAGAGGTCAGGCTGGTCCTAAACTTACTATGTAGCCCAGGCTGGCCTAGACCTTGCAATGATCTTCCTGCCTCAGCTTTGTGAGTTTTGGGATTGCAGGTGTGCACCACAATACCCTGGTCACCACGAATACTTTCAGTTTAGCAATATGTTGACCATAGTATTAATATACTTAATATACTTACAAAATTCCATCCGTATGCCATTCACATACTCTGCAGAATGCAAGTTGTCTGCTTATCAAACCTGGAGCAAACTCAGAATGATAGATACTTTGCTAACAAGATAACTTCAGATATTTGTATGAACAACATTTTTATTTTATTTTTAGAACAACAAAATATTTCTTTAATAAATGTAACTTTTGTGAAAATGTACATTTTCTCAAAGTGATGTAATACATTGGATTCTAATTATGATGACCATATGTACCAAAATTTATCTATATTTAGATTCATCAGATTTGTACAATCATTCTTTGTTTAAAATAAAGTTAATGGGCTTGCAATAGAAAGCATTCATGGTATATTTCAACTGTAACTATTTATTTAGTATTTAATAAATGTTTACTCACTATGTGTTACACTTCTAGTAGTGTGCTAAATTCTGGAGCACATTAATAAAAATGAAATGTAAATTTCCTCTGCTTTTCAACTTTAACTACATTGAAACAACCCCATATGCCAATACAGCTGCACAGAGGTGTGCCTGGACAGTTCCTGGAACTGTATGTTTTGCTCTATGTTATGGACCAAAAAATTACACTACGACTAACTTAAGTAAGTCTAGGTAGAGCAGGTGGCATATAATATTTTATTTGGCATAGAAAGAGACATTTTGGGCTTCTCAAAGTAAGAATCATGATTTAATTTACCCTATTCACCCTTCAAGAAGTTTTTGGCACTGAGATGATAAATATAATTCATGGTATGTGACCTGGAACCCAATCTTTGAAGCCTTGATTTCCATGTTGGTATTTACTTTACTTTATAACATCCAAGAACTTGTTGACATCTCTGCTAAAGTGAAATTTTACTTATCTATGGGATATAAGGAAGAAAAAGAGAAGTAAGCTTCACAGATAAGTTGAAATCCCACTGCATTCTTCCTGTTGCCTGCATTTCCAAAACACATCTACTGAGGTCTCACTTAGTGAATTTAAATTCACCTCACTGTGTTTCTGTTCACTTTAAGGGATGTACATATAACTGTTGAGGTGGAGAAAAGAGGAGGACAGAGAGCCTAGGAAATCCGTTCTGCATAGCTGTTAAGGGGGTCAGACCCTCCTAACTCCAGCCACGTACAGGAATTTAAGCCACTTGCCCAGGGAAGAGCTCTTTTTTTCAGTAGTAAATGCAGAAGTTCCTTAGAATTTATGTTTTTGAGGTATAAGTAAATCTGAAGGAAAACAGAGCCACTGTCATCTTCCTCAGTTTGCACTAGCCTTTTATCACTTGCCCACAACTCTGAAAAAATAATAACTTGCTTTAATTGCTCCCGCTGAGAGGTACCCCGCCAAACAAAATTTCACTAAGCAATGTTTCAATGCAGTACAAGATTTAGACTACATTCTGATGGGAATTTAATCCCCCACCCCAATGGCCAAGCCATATAAGCACCATTTACCCTGAGCTGTATTGTGAGAACTCTGATACCTGAGTGAGCTCTTGATGTGAATATAATGTATCTTCCAGGTCCTCTTTAAAAATGTGTTGGGAGATGACTAGTAGAGAATCTGAAGCACTGTTCCTACAAAGAACATAGGAAAAAATAATTAAGGGATTTTTGGGGGAACCACCTGTTCTTGGTGTCTGACAGCAAGATGCAGAGCAGCAGGGCTGTTTGCTGCACTTTCTTACCTGCCTGATGGTGTTTTTGGCTCCAAGATGCAGATGTGAGTGAAACCCCAGCCGTGAGCCTCCTCATTTACACAGCCCAAAAGCTGAGTCAGGGTGGGGAGTGTTGTCTGTGCCTTCAGAGACTTGTGTCTTCAATGAAATGAAAGATATTTTTCAAGCCAATGACTATTAAGAGTTTACAAATCTCTTCTGAATAGGATCCATAATTCCCCAGTGTGTTTGGAGAACCTACTTCCTTTCCTGTGCTTGTACCTCTGCATGCATTTAGTTCTGACTGCGTCTGTTAGAGTTTCCCCCAGTGGTTTGATGAGTCCTGATGTAAGGGCCATGATACATACCTAAGAGGGATCAGGAAAACTTTCCTTTTGGTGGATATATCCTCAAAGGAACTAATCTATCCAGGGGGAAGTAAGTGGAGGCAGAGAAGAGAGAAAAAATATATGTGTATCTATGTGTGCGCGCATGTGTGTGTGTGTGTGTGTGTGTGTGTGTGTGTGTGTGCATGCAAATGTGCATGCTTGTGTGCATTATCTCTTTAGATAATATACTTTTATATTTTTTAAAAATGTATGTAATTGGCAAGCATTTATTATATATCCACTGTGTGTCAGACTGTTAAACACTAAGTATAGCACATACAGGTGACAGGGAATTTCTATTTCTATGCCAGGTCAAGTTCCACAGATTACACATTTGTTTCAGGTTTAAATATAAAAATATGATCGAGACCATGACAAGAAAGGCCTCCTTTCCCTACTTGTTTATTTTTGTTCTTTGTATTTTGTTTCTGTGAGAGAGGTTCTCAAGGTTTGTTCCAGGCGGCCTCAAATTTGCTACGCAGCCCTCCTATTCCATTCTCCCCACTGCTCACCACTTTTACTCCGCACAGTGCTGGGAGACCTAGGCAGAGCAGTAAGGCAGGAGAAAGAAATAAAGACATCTAAATAAGAAAAGAGGAAGTCAAACTGTTGCCATTTGCAGATGCTGTGACCTTGAGTTTAGACAAACTCAAAGACTCCAAAAAAAATCTACTAGAGAGACTGGGTATAGTAGTATATCTGGTAATCCCAGCACTTGGGAGGTGAGGCAGGAGGAGTACCATGAGTTCGAGGCCAGCCTGGACTACATGGTGTGTTCAAGGGCTGCTGAATACATAGCAAGTTCTTGCCTCAAAAAAAAACAAAACCAAACAAACAGACAACAAAAGGACAAAAATAACCTCCCCAAATCCCCAAATCTACTGGAGCTAATAAATGAATTCCTGAAACTTGACAGAATATAAAATCAATATACAACAGTTAGTAGCATTGCCATATATCAATAATAATTAATCAAGAAGGTGAAAGGTTTCTACAATGGAAGTTATAAAATATGATTGAATGTTGTTAAAGAGGACACAAAAATGGAGACATATTCCATGTTTATGTATAGGAAGAACCCAATACAGTCTTTTTTTTTTTATTTTAGAAACATAAAAGTACAAAAACATATTGACAAACAGACACCCATTATCATAGAAAATAGTACAATCACAACTAATCTATAGACAAGGTGATATGGTCTCAACAGTTGTTGTTGCTTTATCCATTGATATCTTCGAATTGTAGATGTAAGGACCCATATACAGACATGCAAATTTAGTCAGACAGTTGATCCTCTCAACAA
>PVLD010023870.1:0-26566 GCA_004027595.1 Dinomys branickii | reverse complement strand
GGAGGGTAAGAGGAAGGAGGGTAAGGGGAGGGAGGGTAAGAGGAGAAGAGAGAAGTGGGAAGAAGAGAAGAGGAGGGAGGAGAGGAGAGGAGAGAAGGAGATAGAGACAGAAAGAGATAAAGCAAGACAGGTTTTTGAAGACGCAACCATTAGAGAAAAATAATTCTGCTATACACTCTCTCCACCTAAACTTAAATTGAGCAGACTATGTATTGGTTAACAGGCAAAAGCAAAAAGTTTTATTAAATTTTTACAAGACATGGGAGTTTTCAAAAGGGATTGGATATCTGAAAAAATGACCACAAAAGAAAGCTTTTATACTTTTCAGACAAGGCAAAGATTAACTTATGATGAAATCATAAGACAAAAGGACTTATATCAGAAGTACTAGGAAGAATTGAGTGGGAAATATATGGAGTTAATGTAATTTAAGACGATTTATATTAATAAGATTGTGCAGACCCATGTAAGTATCAAGTCTTAGGAGTAGGTAGTTCTCTTTGTGGTTCAAGAATATCTTTCTCATGGGAGCTTTTGTGACCATTCTTAGGCTGAAAAGACAGATCAGAGAGCCCTTTCTACATCTGTTGTTTCTTAAATGCTTTCAATTTGAAATAAGCAGCATTCCAGTGCATTTTTGACGGTCTCTTCTTAAGTCCTGCACTTGCCTACTTTCTTGTCCTTGAAGACAGAAAACCTCTAAAAGCTGGCAAAAGAAAACACATTTTTGGGCTGGGTGTATAGCTTAGCAGCAGAGTACCTGTTTGGCAAGCACAAGGTCCTGAGTTCTATTCCTGGTACCAAAAAACAAAAAACAAAAACAACAACAAAAAAAAACAAGCAAAAAAAGAAAACAGAGTTTCCCCAGCACCTCATAAAGGAGTGTAGTATTGCCATCAGTAGCTGTTTAAGATGCTATTTTTGTAATAATAAAACATGGTATGGTTCTCAAAAATTTCAACACACAGAAAAAGAAATCATCATTTTCTAAAGTACTATGTTTCATTTCTTAAAGACTACATGTTTAGAAATTCTTCCAACAACTGTCACCTCAACTGGCAGCTCCTTATGTGACTTTATACCTCCATACTTGGTGCTTACAGCTTTTCACAGAATTGCTGTATTGTATGTCTTGACATAATTTTCCAACCAAAATCATAACAGAACAAAATAAAACCCCAACTTCATTCTCATATTCCTTATATTTCCTTTGTAAAAGTTTGTTGGGTGTCACATATTAGATTTTCATTTGTCCTTCTTTGTTTCCATCACCATCATACTAGCAAAGTTCTATCTCAGGTGATGGATATTACCATAATCTAACTCTTCTATGATTCTAATTTGAAGTCTGTGAAATCTAGTCTACCCTCAGCTTCCACTAAAATCTTCTTTTTATTTATTTTTTTATTTTAAAGAGAATAGTAAAAAAGAAGAACAAAAGCAAAATACATAGAAAACATAGCAAGGACTTAAAAATGATATGGGGTTTCAAACCAAATGATAGGGATTAACAGTCATTATTATATTACATATTGTTATCTTCAAAAAAGTTGCCCAGCTGATCAGATGTGAGACTGGAATATTGAACAAACTATTAAAGAGAATGAGAAAATAATAATTTCAAAATGTTAGAGACAATACAGAATTTCACTAGACAATACAGAGTTTCACTAGGAATTCACCAATGGTTGTTATGTTGCAAATTGTTGCCTTCACATAAATTGCTCAGATTACCAGATATTAGCATGAAAAATTGGCCAAAATATATATAAAAATTTAAGCATTAGCTGTCCCCTTCAATAAAGCACCACACATCAGCACTACAGTTATCCCAGCTAACCATATATATATTATATTAAATATATATGTTATAATATATATTGCCTTAGTAGTTTCTTTCATTTTCTTTTTTCCCTCATCCCAGTTATTCCTTCCTTCATGCAATTTCTTTCCTTTTCATATTATCTACTGTATATTTTGGGTTTTATTTACTCTTTCATGTTCTTACACTAGGGACACAATATGATGTTTACACATGTGGGTCACTATGTATCAGTGTGGAGATTCCTCACAAAACTAGAATTAGAAGTCCCACTTAACTCAGCTATTCCCCTTTTGGGTATTTTTCCAGAAGAATTACAAACATCATACCATAATAATATATTTACATGTTTATAACAGTGCAATTTGTCATAGCTAAATCTTGGAAACAACTCAGTACCCATCAACTGAAGAATGGAGAAAAATGTTGTGGTATTTTTATGCAATGGAGTATTAATCAGCTATAAAAAAGATAAACTCTAGGATTTTGTAGGTAAATGGATGCAACTAGAGATCATACTCATAAGTGAAATAAAATATTGGATTGCTAATTCCAAGTAAGTGCTTGCTTAAGAGCCTGCTTATCCTTATGGCTTATCATGTATCCAGTTTTTGTACCTAATTCTATGTTTTCTCTATAGCTCCTCACCAGGCTGCTTTAATAGAAATGGGAGTTGTGCATTGCTATCCACTTAAAAGCAGCTCATCGCTGCTTCATACTTGTTGACCCTGTCTTTAAGTTCTTAACATATTTTTAAACAAAGATTGTGTCTTTGCATTTTTTGCTGGTTTTCACAAATTTTGTGAATTTTTCTGTTGTCCACCTTATCACAATGCATTTTCTAAGCACAATCTTTTATAACAGAGCCCTGCTCCAGAAAGAGAACTGTTTTTGTCTTTAGAGCGCATTGTCTCTAGGCTCACTCTGGTATGGTTACTGATGCTGTTTCTGTTTCCTGGGATGCCCTTGCATTTGTTCCCGACTCGGCCCATGTCAAGGACTGTGATTATATATGGCAAAGGTAAAACATTACATACGCATAGTCTCTGCTTCTTCCACATCATTCCTTCTTCTTGCTTCATTCCTTCTTCCTCTCCTTCTGCTCTATCTTGTCAAACAAACCTAATCTGTTTCCTCCACCTTCACGAATACATCTCTGAATTTATTTTGTTTTTGACTGCTCTGTAACTCCTTGTCCTCTATGTTATGACAGTGTACAGACATTAGACTTGTCTAACCCTATTCTGTAACCATAACTGGGTAGAAGAGATGTATTTGCTAATACATTAATCATTTACTAAGGTTTTTTTCTTTCACTAAGTGCCCTGAGATTATTGAAAGTTCCTTAAAAACCTCCCTACAAAATCTCAGGGCTGGGTGAGGTAGACATGTTAGTTCCAGAAAAGGCACTTACATGGTAACTCTCTAGAAAATTTTATTAGTTTTTTAAATTCTCCTAAAAAGAAATGGAGATTAATTTTAACACACATTACTCAAGTAATAGTGGTAATTTTTACTTAATGATATACTGAAAGTTCAATCTGAAGATGAATTTAAACATTCTTTTGAATATAAAATATCATGTTTACCTGCTTGGTAAATACAAAAAAGTGAATTACAAGTTCACAGGTGTTTAAACATAGTATATTATATAGTGTACCCTCTAGCACAGCTACGACTGTGGCCATAGAATGTAAGGTTGAATACTTTTTATTCCCTCCCTCATAGTACTATAAATTCTAATAACACTTTTTCTCTTCATACCACAGTGTTTGTGAAGTGGAAGATTTTTATTGAAAATTTGACTTCTATGAAAGTTCATAATAGTGGAGGGCTACTGGATAAAGGGAGAAGCAAGCTTGAAAAGCCATGGTTTGGAAAGAACTTACCTTCCGGAATAATGGATACAGAGAAGAAGTATTAAAGAGAAAAAAGATGGAAAAGCACCAGGAATTTTCAATTATCTTTGGTGAATAGATTTTTCTTCCAGTGCTACCCATTTCTACTGTAGAAGACCCGATCATGTAAGTGAGATTGAATAAAAGGCTAGAGTAGGCCACTTAAGAGGTAAGAAAATGAAAATAAAAGGTCACAAAAAACTCAGGATAAAAAAAAATACAACAGAGGTAAAATTGTTTAAAAAAATTAATTTCATATTTAAAAATCCTCTATACTTTAAAGAACTTTCCAATCTTATCCTCCGACTTATTTTTCTCACTATTCAGTCTTTATATCTCTTCCAATTTTAAAGGAGGTATGTTTATAATTACCAGATAATTACCATTGAATCTTGAAAAGGAAGGGTATAAAATATTATAGAAGAGGCTTACAAATAAACTTATTTCAAATTGCTAACAATGAACTCTAGGAATAAGCTGGTTATTGACTTTTGCATAAAATGTACTTGCCCCATCATTATTAAAAATAAAGAGTTGTGACTAATCATTAGAAAAACCCTTCATTGGTTTAAAAGTCCCATAAGCAAAAAAGGGAGACATTTTAAATTTAAGTATAGTGTGTGTACAAAATTTTCATTCTTATGTAAAGAATGAAAGTTATTCAGAGTTTCATTCTTATTTCAAGAATAGTGAAATACTGGATAGCACTTTACAGATTCTAAATAATCTGATCTGTCACATGATTTTTGTTTTCAGCTACTTTCACAACTGAAGAAGCCAAAGCTTAAGAAAATTTTATGCTTTGCTAAATTTCAGCTGATTCATTGAGCCCATACTCAAACCTAACTGTATTTTTTCCAAAGAAGAAACCCTATTTTACTGACTTCAGTATTTGAATGCTAGTTCTATTCTAACAAAATTTCCCATATTCACTCCTCACCCTTTATTCCATGGCCTCACACAAAAAATAACAGACTGTTCAAAGGTGCCTCTCACTTAATCTTGAAAATGAAGCGCATAAAAATACTGTGGAAGAGACTTACAAATAAACTTATTCCCAATCACCAACCTGACTATCTAGGAATAAAACATAGGTCTTCTGATTAAAAGTATATTGATTTGCCCATCAAATAAAGAAAAAGGAAAAAATAGCATCATTGGCTATAATAAAATAAAGATTTATTCTTGTGAATGTCAGTATATATTCAATATTTAGTCAATATTCACTCACTAATCCTTATTCACCATTATTTTGAGTTGCAGCATTACCATTATAATGCTTTGTAGTGTCTGATTTTTAATTATACAAAATCTACCTCTTCTCTTTCTCTAGGAATTCTTTTAACAGTTAATTATTGCATGAGTTGATATGACAATCAATACAAGTCTATTTAAAATGATCAGGTTAAAAATTTAAAAATGCTGAATCATCTCATAAACTCACAACAAGAAAATTACCTACATTGACCCTAATTCTATTCCAACAATGTACTTTCAAAATAAGAAATATTGACCCCATACTGGGTGCAGTGGCAAATGACTGTATTCCCAGCTCCTAGCAATCTTAAGCAAGGAGAATCAAAAGTTTGAGGTGTCAGTAACTTAGTTGTCAACCTGTTTCAAATTAAAAATTAAAAGGGTTGTTACTGTAGGCACCAGCAGTTAAGCACTCCTAGAGTTAAACTCCAGTACTCTAAACAAGAAAAATAAATACATAAAAAGGAGAAAACTGACTCCATAAAGGAACATATCTTTATAATCTAGTGATACGTTTTTCAAACATGATTACATAGATTGTTGATTGTTAGAGAGCTGGGTGGTATCTAATAAAATTTAATGATGTTTCCACTTGCTTGAGTTTAGTGCAAAGAACATTCTTATTCTGGCCCCTGTATAAAAGAGCGACTTTCTCTAGAATACAGACACATTTAGAGTTTAGGTTGAACATTCACTTCTACAGGAAATGGCCACTAAGAGGAAGTTTGTCTATATGTTCAGGAAGAGTCCTAATCTAGAGATGTAACAAATGGGGACTAGATCAAACAAATATTTAGATCTTTGAGAAGTCTATCAAAATGTTGCTTTCTACCATTTAGGGCACTATTCCCCAAATAGGATACAATTTACAAGATTTTCTTTCCTCTTCTTTCTAGAAATTTGTATCTATTTTGTAGTGTGTAGAAAAAGAAATTGTAACACCCTTAAACCAGTCTTAATTCTGAAAGTCTTACTATTAGAAGATATCAAAGAGTTCAAAGAAATATAAGAAGGATGGAACTTTTTAAAGTTTTAGCAAGAAGAGTTAACCAAAGTTCAACTAGTTCAAGAAATAATTACTTAAAAAAAATCTGGATAATTTAGCAATTTAATGAGACCATGGCCAAAATAGAAAATATGCTGGGGATATAGCTCAGTGTGAAAATTCTGGGTTCAATTCCCAGTACCAGCAAGGAAAAAAAAATCTTCAGTAGAGAAAAGAATAGTTCTTTATGTTAGGAACCATTGACTGGGGAATTTTATTTTGGCAATAGTTGAGGAAACTTCTAGAAATCTTCCCCAAAGAGTTAAAGGCATCATATTACAGAGACAGTTGCACAACCATGTTTGTAGTAGCACAGTTCACAATAGATCAATACTGAAAGCTACCCATGAGTCCATCAGTAGATGAATGGTTAAATAAAATGCAGTTCTTACACATCACAGAATAGTACTCTGCCATATAGAAGTATAGAGTTGGTCATTTTTAGGAAAATTGGTGTACCTTGAAACTGTAATGTTAAGGGAAGTAAATTAGGCACACAAGTTTAAATATCACATTATGTCTTAGATGAGAAACTCAGCCTAAAATGAAAAACAAAATAAAAGATAAAAAAGGAAGGGGATTAAGAGATAGGTGGAGAGAAAAGGAAGGGGAGGGAAAGGGATGTTTTATGTACATGAACCAACTTCCCACAATGTAAACATTATGTACTGCTCAATGTACTAATAATCTACAATAAGAAAAAAGGCAGAACAGCATGCTATCAAATTTAGCAATAATAAAATTCTGACCTTCATAAATCAACAGTCTCTTTTATTTTTATTATGATTGTCATTATTATTAGTAGTAGTAACAGCTATGTATGTTTGGAATACATAGTTACTTTTTGGGGGGAATAGCACCTTCTTAATTGAATACAATGGCATTTGTCCTAATTAATCACATAGGGAAGTCAAAGAGAATTGGAAAAATATCTAAACTCGTATAGTACTTTGATATCTTCCTTAGTTTATATGTCAATCAGTCTTCCTCTCTTTTTGTTGTAAAATTAGACAGTAAATAGGAAAATTCTTGATCAATTACTCAGACCTCATTTAATGTGATATTGATAATGTGATAATAGTATTACTGTCACATTTGAATTTTGTATTAAAACATAAGGTAAAGACTAATTCAGATTAACTGAGAGAGCAACATAAATCATATACTGCTTTATTAAAATGTATGTTGTTATCATTAATTGCACAGTTTAGCTCAATGTTCCTGCTATCAGAGTGCAACCAAATACAGTTTTGATCTGTCTTATTTTAAGATTAAAATATTTTGTAATTGAAATAATACAAGGCATGCCGTGAGACACTCAACAAAAAATTTATCCTATTAGTTATCATGTACATGTATTTATAGTAAAATCCATTAATCCAGATTTCCAATAAAGAAAAAGTTGGGGACAATAAGATCATGTGTAAGCAGGATAGAAGGAAACAGCTTCAAGTCTAAGGATACACAGACCCAAGGACATGTAAAAGAACAAAGTATGTGTAGAAGATACCAGGCTCGTACTATTTCTTACAACAGCACATCTTAGTACCCCCTCCCTCGTCTGGTCTTTCTTTTTGTAGTCACAAGACTCACGGTTTAGAGATCTGATTATAGAAAGTTAAAGTTAAGAACAAGGAAAAGAGGAGTTTAACAAGTTTTTATTCATGAAGATGGAGACCAGCCCCACTTACTTGAGTGCAGTGAGAAACCCAGGAATGTTGAGAAAGAGGGTTTATTCTCTGATAAGCCACACTCACGTCAGCTACCCTAGTCTTCATTGACACTAGTTGGTTTTCTTCATTGAGAATCTCCCTCACATATACTCTGTTTCCTGTCCACCTTCAGTAGCGAGTGCTGAGCTGCTGCGTGTCCTCCACTCACAGGTAAGGTTGGCAGAGTAGTCACCTGCAGAGGAAAATTGAGGGGAGGAAATGCTGTACACACTTTTATTACCTCTGACTTTTCAATCTCACACTTCTTGTCCTTACTCTTCCAAACATATAGGGATTTTTTCTCATTTCCTTTTAATTTCCTTTATTCCTATGCAGCTTTTTGCTACTGCAGATAATTCTACCTACACAAGGAAACTACTGAACTTGGGGATTAGCTTTACAGCCAGTGACATGGTGAATTATCTCACTGTACATAATGAAAAGCAAACTGCTTTCGGTTTCCAGCAGCAACTCTAAAACCCTGTGCAATGATGCTTTCTTCTGTAGGTACTTTAATTTTTAAACCAATCTCAAAAGTTACACATTTCTCTGAACTTTATTCCTTTCACCTAATTCTGGTACTATTTGTCTGATCAAGAGTGATTTTCTAGTAATATAAATAAATTTAAATAAGATTAAAGCCAGATACTTATTTAACGTAATAAGTATCTTATTCCAAGGAAGGTAGATGTGAGCTTATTCTTGTCTATGCATTTACTCTGGTCATTCTTTTTATTGGCATATCTTAGATACAAATAATGATAACATTCATCACAGGCAAATTGTATCTGTACATAATATGTTAGATCCGTTCCCCTCCTTTCACTCCCTCTTCCCCTCTTTACTTATAAATATTTGTTTCCATATTTTGCATCTGTTCTTTTTTTCTTGTTCCCCTTTTGGGTTTCTCCTCCCTCTCCCCTTATTCCCTTTCTTACTTGAACATTTTCTTCAGCCTTCGGCTGTTCTGTCTCAGAGATTCTGGTGAGAGCTCAGAAGACCAGAAGGTTGATAGAAACCCTGCTGGTAAAGACTGGGTTCTGAAGGTTTCTGCTAGAAAGAAGGACTGCATTGGTTGTTGGACTCCAGATGATGTGTGTTATGGCTTGGCAGAAAGTTTTTCTGCATTTTGCTCCTGTCCAAAGGCTTTGCCTAAAACTGAGATTAAAGACAGCAGTGGACTGGTTAATCTGGCAAAAGAAATTTCAAGGCAGTCGAATGTTGGGGCAGTGGCACGGCTATTGTTGGCAGCTTTTAGCCAGATTTATATTGAGAGTGAAAAGCAAAGAGCCCAGCAGGATGATTTAAAATGTGAGTTTGGCCAGAAGGGAAGCTCCAGTAAAGCTGTGGATTGGAAAGGTGTAAAGGAGGAGATCTTGACTGCTGAAGAGGAACAAGAGAGTGGAAAAGGTGGCCTGCTAGCATCACAAGAGGCAGCAAGTCTTCATCCTTGGCAGCTTCAAAACTGCAAAGGTGAAAGAACTTGCTTTGAGAAGGAAGCCACAGAGCACCATATTCCACAGTGGTGGCAGCAGCCACAGCAGGTTCAGAAATAGAAGCGCCAGCCACACCAGGTTCCAGAAAAGCAGCAGCATAGAGAATTTGTTTGTCAAAATTGGATTCAGAGTACTCAGTGACCCAGGCACTTGATCCTTATGCCCAAGCGAGAGGAAAGCTTGGCTATTGCTCCAGGTGGCAGCAGACCTTGGCATCATCCATGTGGCCCTGGCTTTAGGTGCATGGATAATGCAAGAGTTCTGAGGTTAAAGAGGCTTCCACCCACATTTCAGAAGGCCTGGGAGGCCAGGCAGTGTGCCCCTGAGGAGGCAGTGTGTGAAGCTGCGAGTATGAAGCAAAAAGTGCACTGGAGACCTCAGAAGTTTAGAAAAGCCAGGACCATAAATCATCTGAGGAAGGCTGCAAGGAGGGAGCAAAGTGGGCCCAAGGGAGAAGCCCTAGGAGCTGTAACCACCGGAAGTGTCATAGGTATGGAATCATACAAGCCCTTTGGAGCTCACAACGTGCCACAAGTTGCTTCAGATGCTGGATTTGGAAATACAGGGCATGTTAGCCCTGCTGGATGTTGGACTTGCTTGGTTCCCAATGCTCTGTATCCCCGTGTCTGTACCTTTTGTAATGGTAATGTGTATTTTGTGCCATTGAATGTTGGAAGTGTTTAACTTTTCATTTGTACAGGGGCTCATAGCTAAGAGTTTGCCTTATATTTCAGAGGAGACTTGGGACTTGGACTTTTTAGCAATGCTGAAACTGTTAGGACCTTGGCAACTCTTGAAGATGGATTAAATGTTATTTGTATAAAGGAATGTACATGAGTCTTTGGGGGACCAAGGGTGGAATGTTATGGCTTGTGTCTGCATGTCTCCCCAAATCCTCATGCATTTATGGGGTGGCTTTTAGAGTTTATGACTGGTCCATGATCCAATGCCGGGATTATGGGTGTGAGAGCTATACTCACCCTAGGGCAGATAGTTTGCTGGGATTATGGATGTGAGAGCTATATTCTAGGCCAAATAGTTTGTATACGAAAGGAGAGAAAGAGGCTGTGGGCTGCCATTCCTCCCTTCTTGCGCTTGTTGCTTTGCTGAGTACTGCCACCATGAAGTATTGCCCTCTGCCATGTGCCACTGTGTCTCAGAACCAGCCAAATATGGACTGAAACCTCTGAAAACTGTAAGCTAAATAAACCTTTCATTCCTTCACTTTGGGTCTTTCCTTCATTTTGTCACAGCAACAAGAAAAAAGTAACCAAGACAGCAGGCTTATAAACACACTAGTGTATCCTTATTCATTTTATTCACCATATCATGCAGCATGGGACTCTGACTCTTGGCCATGAAAGACAAACATTTAAATTCATTCATGACGTCGAGGCAGCCATGACAGGTCACAAGTAAGCATATTCACAAAAGGGGACTAGCAGAACTGCTTCCAAAAATGGCAAACACAGTAGGGTAAGTGTGTTTTAAAACCAATAAATAAACAAATAAAGTAAAATGAAGAGGAGAATTTTGAGGGAGGATTAATAGCAAGACATCTTTTATTATAATGGCTTTCTTTATTTAAATGCACTAGTTTTGTCAAATGGTCAAATACCTTACTTTTCTCAGTTAAAATGACCCTGTTTCAAAACACCAGACAATCCCAATCTATATAATATCTACCTGGAAAGCCTAAGAAACTATCAGAGATAAGAGTCTCAACACTAGCTCATAATAATGCATACACCCCCTTATCTTTTTTTACAAATATTCCATGACAGTGTCAACTATAAACAATAGGGATGCTGAAATTCTGTTTAACGAAGCACTCTGTACTGTCTCTGTAAGTTGTATATGAAATTTAAATTATTTAAAAATTATCTATATTTTCTAAAAACCTCAGATTTCACGTTTTGTTGCATTTTTCTGGCAACATTCTCAGCAATAAACTCTCAATCAACATTTCCTGATTTCATTAACTAACATTTAAACCACACTCCAATAAAAATGCTACACATAGTAATCAAGATGCCAATGTCACATTGTGAAATTTGGTGGCAATTTTTTAGTTTTCATTTTATTCTATTTTCAGAAGCTTAAGTCTTCCTGTGTTCTTCCTTTGTAATAAGGTTCTGTTAGCATGTGTTACTGGCTTCTGCTCCTCATTTCACATGATTACAGTGGTTTTGGTCTTGAGTTGTCTTTTTTTTTCTATTTAAAAGCTTCAAACTTTCCCAGAATTTTCTTCCTAAAATCTTATAATAGCCTATAGTCTCATTAGTTTAATTTTATATTTACTCTAAGGAAACCCAAATTAGTTTTCCTTCCCAAACCTAGCCCTTGAAACCTAAACTTACCCTTTCAACTATTAATTTGACTTCTCAACCTTCACATCTGAAGAACACTAATCATGTGTTTTAAAGTGAAGTTGGGTTCTTTATCTACCACATCAACTAAACTAGTCTTCTCAATCTACTTTAACGACACATTTCCATCCACCAGTCAAATCGTTTGAAAGCATACTTATTTCCTTAAAAATCAAATTCATGCAGAAACACTGTGGCCTTTAACTTCATAATATATTCCTAGTCCAGGCATTGCTCATCCTACTCATTGTAAACATTTGGATTCATGTCTCCAACCACTTCACGTGAATATGCTAGTAGTTTATTAAATGTTACCCCATTTATCTTTTGAGAATTGAGAATCTCTTCTCCACAAAGAGCCAGTATGATTCATTCATATTTTAGCTGAAGTAAAAGTGATAACCATTGCAAAGACCTACAACCTCCACATTGTAATATTTCATGAATACCTCTGACTTGATCTGCACTTTCCTCTTTCAGATTGGCTTCTTTGCTGTTGTGTCAATAAATGAAGTTCCCCTGATACATTTAGCACTAATTGTTCTTCCTGTTTGTTAAACGCCTATCTAGTTATCTGTATTGCTTCATGCTTTAAAACTTTGTCCATCTTTTCTCATTGAGATCTTCCCTATGACATTCAAAATTGTAACACACACACAAACACACACTCAACACTTCTTTTTTTATTTTAAAAGTAAAATAATGAAAACATTAACACACAGACACAAGAACAGTACAATCAAAACTCTGCTTTTGAGCAGTTTCCTTTCATACCTCCTAATTTATATTCCCACTTTCAGGTTCTTACACTAGTTATATAATATGTTGCTTGCACATGCACATCTGATTTATTTCACTTATGAGTATGGTCTCTAATTGTGACCATTTGCATATAAAAGCCTTAGGTTTGTCTTTCTTTGTAGCTGAGTAATATTTCATTATATAAAAATGCCAGTTTTTTACCTACTTTCTCTTGCAATAGATTTAGAGTTTCTGTTTTAATATTGAAATCTGTGATCCATTTTGATTTAAGTTTGGTACATGGTGATAGACGGGTCTATTTTCAATCTTCGGCAAGAGGTGAGCCAATATTTCCAGCACCATTTATTAAAGAGGCTATCTTTCTTCCAGTGAACTTGTTTGGCCCCTTTGTCAAATATTAGGTGACTGAATGTGTTTGTGGTCATGGTTGCATCTTCCAGTCTGTTTCATTGATCCTTAGGTCGGTTTTTGGCCAGTACCAGGTTGATTTCATTACAGTAGTTTTGTAGTATAATTTCATGCCAGGGATTGTGATTCCACTTGATTTGTCCTTGTTGCACAGCATTGCTTTTGCTCTTCTGGGTCTCTTCTGGTTCCAGGTGAATTGTAGGAATATTTTCTCTAGATCTGTGAGGTATGATAATAGTAGTTTAATGGGAATTGCATTGACTCTGTATGATAATTTTGGTAGTATGGCCATTTTAATAATGTTGATTCTTCCTATTCATCATCAGGGAATGTTTTTCCATTTATTGAAATCCTGTTTGATCTCTTTTTTCAGAGTACTGTAGTTTACATTGAATAAATCTTTTACTTCTTTTGTTAGTTTGATTCCTAAACATTTGAATTTCTTGGATGCTATTGTGAAAGGTATGGTTTCCTTAGTTTCTCTCTCTGTTGTTTGTGTATAGGAATGGTATTGCTTTTTGGGTGCTGACTTTGTATCCAGCTACTCTGCTGAGTGTCAGTTAATTCAAGGTGATGTGGAGTTTTTTGGGGTCTTCCATTTAAAGTATCTTATCATCTGCAAAGAGTGACAGTTTTACTTCTTCCTTTCTTATCCTTATTCCTTTTATTTCTCTCTCTTATCTAATTGCTCTGACTAATGCTTCCAGAAATATGCTGTTTAGTAGTGGTGAGAGTGGACATCCTTGTCTTGTTCCTGAGTTTAAAGTGAAAGCTTTCAGTTTTCGTCCATTTAGTATTACGATGGCTGTTGGTTTGTCATAGATGGCTTTGATCAAATTGAGGTAAAGGCCATCTATTACTAATTTTTCTAGGGTTTTAATATGAATACATGTTGGAATTTACTGAAAGCTTTTTTTGCATCTATTGAAATGATCATGTGGTTTTTGTCTTTGGCTCTATTGATATGGTGTATTACATTAATTGATTTGTGAACATTGAACCATCCCTGCATTCCTGGAATGAATCTAACCTGTTCATGTTGTATAATTTTCCTTGTGATTCGCTACATTCTATTTGCTAGTATTTTATTGAATATCTTTGCATCTATGTTCATTAGGGAGATTAGCCTATAGTTCTCTTTCATGGTAGGGTCTTTCTCAGGTTTTGGTATCAGTATAATTCTTGCATCCAGAAATGAGTTAGGGAGAATTGCTTCCTTTTCAATTTCATTGAAGAGTTTGAGGAGTGTTGACATTAAATCTTTGCTGAATGTTATATAGAGTTCTGCTGTGAATCCATCAGGCCCTGGGCTTCTCTTTGTTGGTAAGTTTTAAATGACATTTTCAATCTCATTACTTGGTATTGTGTTATTCAGGATTTTTTATATCTTCCTGAATCAATTTTGGTAATTCGTATAGTTCTAGGAATCTGTCCATTCTTCTGAGTTTTCTATCCTGTGGGAGTAAAGATTTTCAAAGTAGGTATCGATGATCTTTTGAATTTCTGTAGGATCTGTAGTGATTTCATCCTTTTCATTCCATACTGCATGAATTTGAGTTCTTTCTTTTTTTGATAAGGTTGGCTAAGGGTTTATTAATTATATTTATTCTTTCAAAGTACCAACTCTTTGATTCACTTATTTTTTGTAGTGTTTTCTTTGTCTCAATTGCGTTAATTTCTGCCCTGAGCTTTATAATCTCCTCCCTTCTTTGGGCTTTGGGCTTTACTTGTTCTTTTTCTAAAATTTTGAGGTGCAGCACTCTGCTATTTATTTGTTCTCTGTCTGTCTTCCTTATGTGTGTGTCCATCGCTATAAATTTCGCTCTGAGAACTGCTTTCAGTGCATCCCACAGATTCCAGTAAGTTGTATTTGCATTATCATTTGTTTTTAGGTATTTTTAATTTCTTCTTTAATTTCTTGTGAGACCCATTGGTTGTTAAGGAGGTTGTTGTCTAATTTCCTAGTGTTTATGGAGTTTTTGGAGTTCTCTTTGTCATTAATTTCCAATTTCATTGCACAGTGGTCAGATATGCGTGGGATAAGTTCAATTCTGTTGCATTTAGGTAGGTATTCTCTATGGGCTAGAATGTGGTCTATTTTAGAGAAAGTCCCATGTGCAGCTGAGAAAAATGTGTATTCTGATGTTGTGGGGTGGAGCACTCAGTATACATCTACTATGTCACTATTCGCACATTTGGTCTAGGTCTGTTAATTCTTTACTGAATTTTTGTCCCATTGACTTGTCTCTTTGCATCAAAGGAGTGTTTAGTTCCACTATTACAAAAGCATTATTATTTGGTATTTCATGTCTGTTAAGATGTGCCTTACATAGTTTAGTGCTCCAGTATTTGGTGCATACATGTGTAGCATTGTAATCTCTTCCTCTTGCAGGCTTTCCCCTAACTAGTATATAATGGCCTTCTTTATCTCTCTTGATAGTTTTCGGTTGGAAATTTTCATTGTCTGTAAACATAATAGCTACTCCTCCTTTTTTCTGGGAACCTGTTGCATGGAGAATTGTTTTCCATCCTTTAACCTTCAGTCCTTGGATTTCCTTTTGAGTAAAGTGTATTTCATGTATACTCAACACTACTTATGTATTCCTTTTTGTTTACTTTATAGTTATTATAATAATTTTAACATTATATAGGATTCACTTATTTTTTATTAAAATGGTTATTTGTTTCATCAGGATGTAAAACTAACTTGTTCAAGACACTTAATAATAATTAGTTGAGTACATGAATGAGTTCCGCTCTGATAATGGCATAACAATCCTTAGTAGTCTGCAGGGTTTTTATTTATTTCTATCTATAAACTGATACATCGGCATTGACAATCAGTCCCATAGGAAAGCACTGCAGGAGCGTGATACACTATCTTTCCTGTTTCAAAGCAATAGTTTTGTGGTGGCCTACATGAACTTATGTATTTTTCATCAATTGAAAACATTAAATAGATTTATAGAGTACCCAGTTGCATAAAACACTTTATTTCCTTCCACTGAACTATTATAAAATAGAAATTTGTATCCCTATTAATTTTATTGGAATGTGTTTTCAATGAAACCAAATTTGCTCCTGTTTGAGTTTAACACAACACGAGACAGTTCTATTCATCAAAGATATTTTAGTAGAACAGACCAATTAAGTCTGACAGCTTATTCACAATGGTTTCTTGTGTGATAGTAGCTCAGACATACTACATTAAAAAGACAATACAATATAGATTATAGTAACAAGAACAATTTCATTTTGATACATTTTCTGCTTATCCATATTTTTCTCTTCATTATTGTGTTTTATACTAACAGTTTTTAAAGAGGAACATGATATGAAATGCTGCTTCAATTTCAGGAAACATATTTTAATACCATGCTGGTATTATAAAGTTATGAATAAATGATTCAGTAAAAGTTCTACTTTTATTTTTAGCCTTTAAGCAGTCTTGGTTCAAAAAAGGCCCGAAAATCATAGTCTTCAGATACTGTTGATAATTACTTATACACTATTTACTTCAGTAAGATTTCCACCTAGTTTACAAATAATAATCTAGGCAGTTACATTGGAAATGTTGGATATGAAGCATAAAGAGGGTAAGTAACTTTCCTAAGGCTCCACAGAGAGTAAGGTTTGAGTTGAGGGGTTTGGTCTCAGAATTTGAACACTTAACATTGCACTCCCTTGTTTTCAGCTGTCTGTCTTGCTTAGTTTTGCCTAAAACTCATTCCTTCATGTATTCCCTTACCAGGTACAATATTAGTATCAACATCTGTTTTACATACTGTTCAAAATTTATGGTATTCTTACTCTGTTGCTACATATAAGATCTTCACTGAAAGTGAATTAGTATTTTTACTGGTCATTGTACAGATCAAGGAAATTCAGAGAGGAGCCAATTTGGATAATTCTAACTGCACCTATAGCATGTATTATAGATATATACTGGTACATTGAAAAAGCTTATCAAACAATTTCTTGTAGTGATAACAGATTGTTACACAAGTGCCTGTTCTACAGGATAATTTTTTTTAGCAGGCACATAATTCAGGCTTTGCAATGGGCAAAATATATTTGAATCTCAATAGTCTTAAGGTAATAAACTGTTATATCTCAAATACTGAAATTTCAGCAGGGATCAACTAGCCCTCCACAATCTGAAAACAGACAATTTGGAAGATAGTTTCCAACATTGCTGAATCAGGAGAAGAAAGAGCAAGCGACTTCAGCTGCATAATTTCTGGCCTAGGATTGAAATCTTTCTGTCGCTTCCAACCACATCCCACTGGACAGGACTGGGGAAATAGCTCAGTGGCATAAGCAACTGCCTGGCAAGCAAAAGGTCCTGAGTTCAATTCCTGCTACCAAAAATCCAAAAACCAAGCAAACAAATAAACAAAAAGCACATTGTACTAGGGAGTCCTGAGTCATACATAGACAACATAAATTAAAGGAGAACTAAGGAATACATTCATTCAGTTTCCAAAAGAAGAAACTCAGTGATGAATATGATCAATATATTCTATCCAAGTCAAAATTCAACGTTCTTCAATAGATAAGATGTATAAAATAAGTTATGACAGGCTAATATCAATGACTGAAACAGTCATTAAGGCTGGGGCCACCAACTTGGTACATAACTTAGTTTTCTCCCAATATCGAAGTGATCTGTGTCTTTTCTCTAACAGCTTTTAATATGCTTGTCTTTTGCTAGATATCTAGGATCTTGACAATTATATGTCTGGGTGTGGTTTTGTTTTGGTTATGACTAGTTGGAGTTCTATATGCTTCGCTCAGTATGGCAAATTTTTTTCCATGCTTGGGAAATTTTCTGCTATTACTTCTACAAATATTTTTTATGTCTTTTGTGTTGCCTCCTGCTGTTTTGTTGACATCTGCTAATTTACATTATTTCTTTTTGCTTCATCTTGCAGCTGTTGAATTGATTTTTCCTGGTTCCTTGTTAATTTTAAGGAATCCTTCCTTTTATGACTGTTAGCTGTCATGTTCTTCTAGACAGAGATAAAAATGACCACAATTTCAAGAACAACAATAGAAAAGAATCCTCAAGAAGAGAAAGCAATTAAACAGAGAGAAAAGTAGGAAGCCAATAACAAGTAAATAACCTGACAAACCAACACATATGAGTTATAACCATTATTGTAAATGGCCTCAATTCACCAGTCAAAAGAAACAGAATGGCAAAGTGGATCAAGAAACAAAATCCAACACATGATATATACAGGAAATGCATTTTACTCAAAAGGAAATCCATACACAGAAAGTCAAAGGATGGAAAACATATCTTCATGCAACAGTGTCCCAGAAGAAAAGGAGGGGGTAGCTAGTCTCTATGCAGACAATGTAAACTTCAAACCAGGAACAATCAAAAGAGATAAAGAAGGTCACTACATATTTGCTAGGAGAAAACTTCAAGAGGAAGAGATAACAATCACAAAAATGTATGCACCAAATATGGGAGCACAGAAGCATATAAGACAAATCTTAACATACAGGAAAAACCAAATAATTAATAACATTATTGGAGTAATAGGGGATCTAAACACCCCTTTGACAGAAAGTGATAGGTCAGCTAGACACAAAATCAGCAAAGATATAACAGACCAGAACCAAATCTAAGAACAAATGGAATTAGTGTATGTTTACAGAGTGTTCCACCCCACAACATCAGAATACATATTCTTATCAGCAACAAATGGGATATTCTATAAAAAAGACCACACCCTAGCCCATATTTTCCTGAATTCAAAAGAACTGAAATTATCCCATGCATATTGTCTGATCAAAGTAAAATGAAATTGAAAATTAATGACAACAGGAAACACATAATCTCCTTAAACACTTGGAAATTAAATAACAGCCTCCTGAACAACCAATGGGTCACAGAAGGAATTAAAGAAAAAATTAAAAATTACTTACAAAGAAAAAAAGTGTAAGCACAATTTACCAAAATCTGTAGGATGTACTGAAAGTCCTCAGAGGGAAATTTATAATGATTAACTCACACATAAGGAAAACAGAAAGAGAAAAAATAAATAGCCTAATGCTGCACCTCAAAATTTTAAAAACAGAAGAACAAGTCAAACCCAAAGCCGAAAGAATGGAGGAGACAATAAATATCAGGAAAGAAATTAATGCATTATTCCTAGGTAGGTACAAAATACCAAACTTGAATCAAGAAGATATAAAATCCTGAACAACCCAATATTAATTAATGAGATTGAAAACGTGATTAAAAACTTACCAACAAAGAAAAGTCCAGGCCCTGATGGATTCACAACAGAACTCTACAGACATTTTGAGAAGATTTAATATCAACATGCCTCAAACTCTTCAATGAAGTTGAAAAAGAAGCAATTCTCCCTAACTTATTTCTGGAGGCAAGTATTATACTAATACCAAAACCAGAGAAAGAACCAACCAAGAAAGAGGACTACCGACCAATCTCCCTAATTAACATGGATGCAAAGATGCTCAATAAAATACTACTAAAGAGAATGCAGCAAATCATCAAGAAAATCATATACCATGACCAAGTGGGATTCCTAGGAATGCAGGGATGGTTCAATATTTGCAAATCAATAAATGTTATATACTATATCAGTAGAGCCAAAGACAAAACCACATGATCATCTCAAGAGATGCAGAGAAAGCTTTTGATAAGGCCCAGTATTTATGCATGATAGGAACTTTACAGAAGATAGAAATACATGATTTTTACCTCTACCTGATCAAAGCCATCTATGACAAACCAATAGCCAACATCATACTAAATGGACAGAAATTGAAAGTTTTCACTTTACAATCAGGATCAAGACATGGATGTTCACTGTCACCACTCCTATTCAACATATTTCTGGAACTATTAGCTGGAGCCATTAGACAAGAGAGAGAAAAATAAAAGGAATAAGAATAGGAAGGGAAGAAGTGAAATTATTTGCTGATGACGTGATACTCTACATGGAGGACCCCAAAAGTCCACCAGAAGACTCCTTGAATTAAGACAAATTCAGTAGCATAGCTGGATACAATGTCAATGTTCAAAATCAATAGCTTTCCTATACACAAACGTTTACAAGCACACTGGGAGAGAAATTAAGGATACCATTCCTTTCACCATAGCATCTAAAAAATGAAATATATATATGCATCAATCTAACAAAAGAAGTAAAAGATTTATACAGTGAAAATGACAGTACTCTGAAAAAGAGATCAAAGAGTATTTTATTAAATGGAAAAATATTCCTTGCTCATAGATAGGAAGAACCTTCATTCTGAAGGTTCATACTACCAAAGTATGGTGTCATACTACCAAAGTTTTTGTACAGATTCAATGCAAATCCAATTAAAATACCATTAGTGTACCTCACAGATCTACAGAAAACATTGCTAAGATTCACTTGGAACAAGAAGAGACCCATAGTAGCAAAAGCAATCCTGGGCAACAAAGACAAGTCAGGTGGCATTACAATCCCTAACCTGAAATTATATTACAAAGCTACTGTTATAAAATGAACATGCTACTGTCTAAAAAATAGATCTGAGGATCAACTAAAAGACCGGAAAAAACAGCCACAACCACAAACACTCTCAGTCACCTGATCTTAGACAAAGGGGCCAAACAAGTTCACTGGATGAAAGATAGCTTCTTTAATCAATGGTGCTGGAAAAACTGGCTTGCCACACACTGAAGATTAAATATTGACCCATGCTTATCACCATGCAACAAACTCAAGTCATAATGCATCACAGATCTCAATATTAAACAAAAACACAAAATCTACTGGAAGAGAAAGTGGGTAAAAATGTTGAAGATATAGGTGTAGGCAGAGAGTTCTTGAACGAAAACCAAACTGAATGGAAAATACTTGAAAGAATCCACAACTGTGATCTAATCTTACTGAAAAATGTTTGCACATGCAAAGAAATCACCAGCAGAGTAAAAATAAAACCCACAAATTGAGAAAAATTTTTAGCTCTGTCCCTCAAAGGAGTTCTCTCGAGAATATATAAAGAATTAAAAACATCAGCCCTCCCCCAATTCAAAGATCCAATCCAAAAATGGGCATCTGAGATGAATACACACTGCAGATAAAGAAATACAAATGGCAAATAAATGCACGCGAAAATGTTCAACATCACTAGTCATTTGAGAAATGCAAATTAAGACAACACTGAGATTCCATCTTCCCCCAGTAAGAATGGCTATCATTAAGATGTCAACCAATAACAAATGCTGGTGAGGCTGTGGAGAAAAAGGAACACTTCTTCACTGCTGGTGGGAATGCAAACTGCTACAACTACTGTAGAAATCAGTTTGGAGATTCCTCAGTAAACTAGTGCTAGAGTTCCCATTCAACCTAGCTCTTCCCCTTCCGGGGATTTTCCCATAAGAACTGAAGAGGTCATATCAAAGCAATATATGTGCACCCATGTTTATAGCAGTGCAATTTGTAATAACAAAATCATAGAAGGAACCCAAATGCCTATCGACTGAGGAACAGATAAAAAAGTTATGGTCTTTTTATGTAATGGAATATTACTCAGCTCTAAAGAAAGATAATCTGGAGTCTTTTACAGGTAAATGGACAGAACCAGAGACCATACTCATAAGTGAAATAAATCAGATCTGCATGTGTAAATACCATATTGTCTCACTAGTATAAGAACCTGAAAGAGCGAATAAAAATTAAGATGTATGATAGAGAATGGAAAATGAAACTGCTGAAAAGTGAAGAGTAACTGGGATGAGGTAAAGAGAAAAGAAAGAAAATTATGTATATATGTATATATAAGATAGCTAACATAGTTGTACTACGGACTTCTATTGCTTTATTAAAAAGAACAGTTAACATTTAATTGTTTGATCAATATTATATGTCTATATTTGTTTACTTGAGTAACCATTTTGAAGCGATCAATATGTAATACAACAACCATTGTGAATTTCCCATCACCTTTTCTGAAATTCAGTATTTTTTGTATTGTTTTTCTGTGATTTTCTAAATGTATGTGTGTTTGTTATTATGTTTTCATCTTTTTATCGTTAAAATAAAGAGTGAACAAAAAATGAATACAGAGTAAAAAACTTTTCTTTGATTAAGTCAATTTTATGTTTTAAGTACCTTATGTACTTTCAGTCAAACCTATTTATGACTGATACAGCAACCAATCAATTAAATACAAAGATGAAATACACTGCAAATGTAGACTAATATTATAATTTGTTATTTTGAAGCCTTTTTCATTGACAAGACTACCAGTAAATTTTGCATCATATCAAAGTGTGACCTGTGGTGTAGAATTGCCTGTTATATGAGGTCTATAACTTGCTAGATGAATGGCTAATCATTGCTGTGTAGCATTTTAAATTTCTTCTACTTTTCTTTAAACAAGAATGCAATATTTCTTTAAACAATGACAGCTTGTACAAAGATTCAGTAAGTCGATGTCTTTCAAATATAGGCTAGATTTTCTAGCATAGGATATGTGGCACAAATATGTTAGTCTTTTTACACTGGTGCAATGGCACTGGGTATTTAAATTTCTTTTCTGATTTAAATAAAAGTTTTATTTAGATAATAATCTTGAAATGAGAAAGATAACAGAAAAATTTACATAGTTAAATCTAGTAACAATTTTATCATTCTACATTTTCTGTAGAAATTTGAGTAACGAATGATGCATTCCTTTGTGTTTTAAAATAAGAGTACATACAACACATGATATATTAAGATAAAGACTACTAACTTTAAAATTAGATCTCAAACAGAGAAATTTGATCCCTGCAATGTGCATGTGTCTTGTCTCTGCCTTGTTGATTTGTGGGAGCCATGAACTTTTCAACTCTGTGATACCTCTCTGCCAAGCCACACTTCCTTGGAGCCAGCCAATTACGGACTGAAAGATCCACAAACTGTGAGCTAAATAAACCTTTCCCCTGTAATTTGGGGTGTTGGATATATTGTCTCAGTCACAGGAGGAAAGTACTTAAAACAGATATTGGTACCAGGGAAGTGAGGTCATTGCTGTGACTGTACTTGAACGTGTAGTTTAGGAGCCTTTGGGAATGGCTTGTGGGAAGAGTTTGGAAGATTCAGAGATGCTGGCTGAAAAAGTAGCAGTGGGTCACCTTAGGCTGTACCTTAAGGGAGATTCCAGTCCAACCTCAGAAAGCCAGTAAAGATCAGGCTCAGGAGGTTTCTGCTTGGAAGAGAGACTGAATTTGTGCTGGACTCTAGATGATGTGTGTTATAGCTTGACAGAAAGTTTGTCTGCATTTTGCTTATGTCATGAGACTTTGTTTATGTCCAGAGACTTTGCTTGAGATGAGATTAAGGGTGGCAGAATAATTAATTTGGCAGAAGGAAATTGAAGGCAGTCAAACACTGAGGCAGTGGCATGGCTACTGCTGGGGGATTTTACCATGATTTACGTTCAAACGCAAAGCAAACAGTCCAGGAGAATGATTTAAAGCATTTTTGTTAGGCTAGAGGAGAAGCTTCAGTAAAACTGTGGACTGTAAGGATAAGGCAGAGAAGATCTTCCCTGCTGAGAAGGAACAGGAAAATAGAAAAGATGGTCTGAGGGCATCAAAATAAGAAGCATGTCTCTACATTTTGCAACTTAAAATCTCCAAAAGTCAAAGACTTTGCTTTGAGAAGAGACTCCCAAATCACAATGTTCTAGAACTGCAGTGATCTAGAGAATTTTTTCCTCAGGATTGGGTTCAGGGTGGTCAGCAATCCAGGTACTTGACTCCTACAGCCAAAAGAGAAGAAAGCCTAGCTATTTCTCAGCTGGCAGCAGACCTTGGCACCATCCATATGGTGCTGGTTTTAGAAGCATCCAGAATAGAAGAGTTGTGGGGTCAGGAACGCTTCTATCCAGATTTAAGAAGGAGACCTAGGAGACTAGGCATGTGTTCATGAGAGGTGAGTGTGTGAAGCTGTGAGTGTACAACCAAAGGTTCAGTGGAGACCTCAGAAGTCTGGAGAAGCCAGGAATGAGGAAAACCCCAAGGAGGAAAGAGAGCCAGTCAAAAGACAAACCCTGGGAGCTCCAACCACCAATAGTGCCTCATAGTTGCAGCCACACAAGCCCTTTGGAGTTGACATCTTGCCAGTTTGCCTCAGATGCTTCATATGGAACTATAGTACCTAATGTTTGCCCTACTGGGTTTTAGACTTGTTTTGGTCTCATTCCTTTGTATCCCCTGTTTCAAAATTTTGGAATGAAAATGTCTATTTTGTGCCATTGAATGTTGGAAGTGTTTAACTCTCTTTTCATTTGTACAAGGATTTGTAGCTGAGAGTTTGTCCTAAGTCTCAGAGAAGACCTTGGACTTAGACTTTTCAGCAATGCTGAAAATGTTAGGGTTTTGGCAACTCTTAGAGATGGACCAAATGCTTTTTGTGTAAAGGGGTGTGCATGCATCTTTGGGGGGTCAGGGACAGAATGTTATGATTTGTGTCTAGATGTCACCCCAAAGCCTCATACAGTCATGGGAGACTGGCTTTCAGAGATGGCTGAATTTAGATAGTGTGATTTGGGGTTAAGGTGTGTGATTAGTAAATTAGTCCACTGATTGATTTGGCATATTTCTGGCCAGGATTAAGAATATAAGAGATATACCCATCGCAGAGTGGGCAGCCTTCACACAATATAAGAATTAGAAAGGGTCTTGTCTCCCTCCCTAATGTTTTAACCTTGCTTTTGCTACCTTCTCCCTACCATGAACTGTAGCCCCTCTACCATGTGCCATCCTGCCTTGGAGTCAGTTGATTAAGGATTGAAACTTCTATGAACTCTAAGCCAAATAAACCTTTCCTCCTTTAATTTTGGGTGTGGGGTGTTTTGTCTCAGCAATGAGAAATTTAACTGAGACAAGTGTAGAGTATAATAAATTAAAAATAAATTTAAACCTAATATTACAAACTTGATGAAAAATAAAAATAAAATATGTTATGTGACACACATGTATGTGTCTTAGCTTTCCTTTTGCTGAAAAAAAATATATAACAACCCACAACTATACCTCTTTTAATCCAGTCAAACTGACATCAGCACTAAGAGTCACAGTATACATTTACATTTTAAAACCAATCTTGATATGTTTAAAGCTGTTCAGACTTTATATACTAATGGCTCGTTTTATCATGTTTTAGTAAACATATACATTTAAATATTGTAAATCAATGTATTAGTTATATGGGCTTGTGCTTTTGATGGTCACTTTTCTAACTCCTTATTGTTTTTTGTATATATCATATGAAAATGTACCAAGAATTATAATGAAAACTGCTGAATATTTGTAATTGTCAGATGATTTTATACCAAAATTATGTTATGAATTAATGTTTTATACATTTGTTATAAATTCAGTATTACATTTGTTACAGATTACAGGAAATAAATCACTTCTCTTTTGCATACAAACAAAAGAAATCTTAATTACACAAAATCCAACAAACTCTATTTCCTCAAGGAAAGATATACTATGGTGAATAAATTATACAAAGTCATTGATTTCACATGATTTATATCCCAACTTCTGGTGGGCATGAAAATTATGGCTAATAAAAGCATAAACATCAAGCAATTACATAAATAAAATAGTTTGAATACTGAAATTAAAAAGAAAATAAATTGATGATATTATAGAAAATCAGTGTTTGATTTTGGGGGATTTATGAAACCTGAGATATTGTGGGAAAAACGTTCTAGATTTTAAGGAAGTAAGATTTATTAGGAGCTTTAAAAATTAAAAATCAATGTTGTCAATATTATTTTACAAACATGTTAAATACAAAAGAATGAGAAGTAAAAATCTTGAACAAAGAAGGATGAGAAGAAAGACTAAGCTGGTTGTAAGATAATTATCAAGAGAAAGAATGTAAAGACAGTAATGTTCTGCCCAGTAGAAATCAAACTTCCTATGTAGACTGAATCTAACCTCTAGCTCCACCTCACACCCTAGAAGTTATTAGCACATTGGTGGCTTACTTGAAAGGAAAACAAGTTCCCTTGGCAGAACCAAAGCTAAATGGATTGTGTTTTTCTATGCTTATATAACTATGGATTACTCAAATTCTTTTGGACAACCATGCAGAGTCAGAAGCCTAAGGAAGCCAAATTAATCTAAATAATAAATTTTGTGGTAAAAAAGGATTAATAAAGATATAAAAATGTGTATTATTAAACAACACAACAACCAACAGGTGTTGGTCATGTTTGCATCACTTTGGAATTAGGTGTAAAAAATAAGGAAATAGATATAAAAAAGGAGCAAACAACTCCTCAAAATTTGTAATTAGTGCTAATGTTGATTAAGAGTGACACTAGTGCTTCAGATTTCATAAAAATATCAAAGAACACAAAACATCTCATCAAATGAAGATATGTTTATTTCCTATAAAGTGGGAAGTAACTTCTATTATATATTGATCACAATAGGATAAACATTGCTAACATTTATAGTTAGATTCAAATAATGATACAAATTTTGCTCAAAAAAGTAATTTTACACTCATTTTTAATAACATTTTGATACATAATGTTTCTTTATAGCATAGTGAAGTGTATTTATCTCAAAATAACAAGTATCCATGTTTTACAAAATAACACTGATATTTATACTGGTAACATCAACAGCTCTCTAACACTATTTATATTATTATTTGAAACTGGTGCTAACCTCATTTCTGGAGAAATCAAGAAAGCAATATAGGCCCGGTCCACAGATGCAAAATTCCAACTGATCGTGTTGCTCTCTGT
>PVLD010023869.1:0-26572 GCA_004027595.1 Dinomys branickii | reverse complement strand
AAGAAAGAAAAAAAAAAAACGAAAAGCATTAACAAAGAGACACAAAGTAGCTCAATAACCGGATAATCAGAATTGAATTATAGACAAAGCGACAGAAAACCAACAATAGTTGTTGCACTGCATATTGATATCTTCAAAATGTATGCTCCGGAGAACACATATAGACATACAAGATTGATCAAACAATCAGTCATGAACTATTCCATACCAGTAAGTGACATAAGACAATAGTAGAACCATGTTAGCCATCCTGCACATATGTATATACATACATACATTACATACATACATACATGCATACATACATTTTTGCCTCTTTCTTTTCTCCTTTCCCTCGTCCCATCTGTTCTTTACTTTTGAACAGATTTCCTTCATGTCTCTTAGTTTATGTTCCCACCCTCAGGTTCTTACACCAGTGACACAATACGTTGCCTGCGCATGCACCTCTGATTTATTTCACTTATAGTCACAATATAATGTTAAAAACATGTTTTCAACAAGGTATTTTGTAGATATCTATTAAAGAGAATTATTGTCATCAGGACATCTGAGTTGTTCCTATATGAGTAAATCTGAGGAGACAATATTTATGTGTCATTTCTGGATAGGATTACTAAGTTAACGGGACCCAGTCTTCTGCTATCTTTGTGGAAAAGAAGACATAAAAGAAATCTAGTAACAATTGAAGTTATTTACAGTTAGTTGAACTCTGTGTAATCATTTCAGCCTAGAAAGTTATCTAGTAGTTCACCGTGGAGCTCCATTGGGGTCAACATTGTTATGAATAACTTGGACAGAGATTTTGAAGGTATGCATAAGTATCAGTTGGATCTAAAATGTCCTCCAAAAGCCACATGAGGGGCTTTGGATTGATCTGCTCATGAGGGTGCTAACTTCACAAGTGGTTCAACTCACTGATGTGTTATGAGACTATTACTCGGTGGGGCCTACTTGAAGGAAGTGAGTCGTTGGGAGCTTGACCATGGGAATCTACCCCCCTCTTTCTCTCTTCCTGTTTCTCCCTACCTCCCTCTCTTATCCTCTTCCTCCTTGCTGGTTGCCATGAGGCCAGCAGGTTTGCTCTGTCACACCTTCTGTCTTGATTTGAGCCTTACCACAGGCCCAGAAAATACAGAGCCAAGCATCTGTGACCTGAAACCATGAGGCAAAAGAAATCTTTCCTCCTGTCAGTCGTTTATGTCAGGTGTTTTGTCACAGTGAAGGAAAGGTAGTTAATGCAACATATTGACTTTTTGTGTTATATGAAGTTGAAAACAGTAGCTAATATGTGCAGGACAAAATTAGGATTCAGAAGAATTAGGAAAGGCTTGAAGTATAGGCAACAAAATTAAAGCTGCAGTTTCCACGTACACTTCCTTGGGTAGGATGGCACCAGTCCAGGTTGGGTTTTAGAGAGCTTTGCTTCAAAGCTGAGAGCCACACTAGAGAAAGAATGGGGCTCTCTAAGCATGCAAATAAAAGGCTCAAGTGAGACATGGTAGTGGTCTTTAGATATTTGAGAAGTTCATGTATATGGGAGAAATTAGAAGGATAAGGGAATAGTCTGGCCCAAGTGGAAGAAAAGGAAGAATTTTAGTTTAAGATGAATTCTGTAAGAATTTTAGCTGTTTAACTTTGTAGTGCACTATTATTAAGTTAGCAAGCCCTTGCCTTGTCAACAAATTCAAGCAGAAAACTAATGACCATCTTTCAGAATGTTAAGGTAGTTCTTTTATTGAAAGAAAATTTACAAGAGATGAGTTTTAAAGTTCCTTCCAACTTTGAGATTCTGAGATAACATCTATACCAACAATTTTCTTTGTGAACAACCATTATAATTTTCAAGGGGAAGTTCAATAACTCTGCAAGGAACATCATAGATATTCTGTCTATAATGCTTGGCTCAAGTGTTTATTTTCCTTCCTCTTTTTCCTTTCTTCCTTTCCTCCCCAAAGGAAGGTACATTAAATTAGTTATGCACCCATAAGGATAATTGGAGCCTTATGTTTATGCCTGCTACGAAAGATTATTTGTGCCATCAGAATGAACTGTAAATGGATTTACTCTTTTCTTTTGTGTTTATATGCTTGGAGGAAAACACTGTAGCCACATTTATAAAGCAGTAAATCAATACTTATTTTGTAGGAGTGGCATACTTCTGTCTGTGCCATTTCTGCAGGGAAATAATCTGTCTCATAGAAGTATTAAGCACTGTTTTGTAATTTAAGATGTCACTTGATAAGTTCAGGATATAGTTCAAGCATTCTAGATCTATTATGTGACTATGAATTTATCTCTTATCTACTAATATAAAATCTTTCATTTTCCCCAAATTTTTAATTTTTGCCTAAATCATTTCTAAGTAATGATGACAGTAAATGCATAAAACCTCACATATAGTAAAATATGTTCTCTTCTGCACAAATGTTTAGCATTGCTGAGTATCTTGTTTAAGTGAACATTTCAACAATTATTGAACCCCTACCATGTGCCAGGCATATCCATTTCTCTCAGAGATTACTTGTGAAATAGATTGTGTGTGTGTGTCTTTTGTCTAGCTGAGTATTTACTGTAAATTTGGGGAAATTCAATAATTTCTTCACGTAGTTTTCTTTCCCATTAGAATCTTCCTCTCTCAAGATGCTAAATGTTATGCCTTTCATTATCTATCATCTCACAAGTCCGTAAGTTTTCTCCTTATTCTTTCCAATCTTTGCTTTTTTTTTTTGCTATTGTCCAAATTGGACAATTTCTATGGATGTACAGCCAACTTCTCTGTTCGCTTTTCCATTGTGCTGTTAAATCAATACTTGAGACACTGGACTTTTTTTTTTCTATAAGACAGGCTAGCCTCGAACTCATAGAAATCCTCCTGCCTCAGTGTCCTAAGTGCTGAGTTTACAGGCATGTTCTACCGCTCCTGGCTAAGACACTGGATTTTCATTTGTTTCTCTTTTATAGCTGCTGTTTCTTTGTTGAGATTTCATGTCTTTTTATTTATTACGGAGACACTTTCTTTTATATCTTATATCACAGTTGAAACAGCTGACTTAATCTTGTCTATGAATACCAATGTATGCATCTTTTCAGAGCAGAGTTGGTCTCCTAATTTTCTCTTGAATGGGTTGCATTTTACAGCTTTATCATATGTGAAATATAGGTATAGTAGATTATATACTAGATAGTATAGAAGAGTGTATACTCTGTGTATACTCTGCATTTTATACTGGATGCTATAAAAAGTATGGTATAAATACTCTGGATTCTGCTGTTTTTGCAAGGACTGTTTGATTTCTAAGCAAGCATTTAACGTTACTGATTTCAAATTGTAAACCATATCTTATCTGAAGTGGGGGGGGAGCTTATGTAAGTTTGGTACCTTTCTGTCTAGCTGCGCTGCATGTAGTCTGCCCAGTATACACACAATTCAGAAGTCAGCCAAATTCAAATATTATTTATGTAGATAATTTGGGGTTTCCCTCTGAATCTTCCTTCCAGGGCTTTTTCCCATCACTGTTCAGTGGCTATAATTGACCATGGCCCCACCCCCTAACGGTTCAAGCAGTAAAAGTTTAGATTTCTATTTGTATTCTAGAAATCTCCTGAGGTGCTAAAAAGTGATCTTTAAAAATGGGCAACTCACCCAGTTTGTCTTTGAGGGGTATTATAGTGGTGATCGAACCCTAGGACTCTCTACCACTGAGCTGCATCCCCTACTCTACCCTCCTTTGTAAATTTTGAGCCAGGATCTTTCTAAATTTCCCAGCCTGTCCTCAGAGTTAACTTCTCCTCCCTCAGCCTCCTGAAGTAGCGAGGATTATATGCTTGTGACGCCCTGCCAGGTAGTTTCCCACTTCTCCTCCCGTTTCTTCCATCTGCTTGTCTTTCTGTATGGTTCCTAACATTGGAGAGATTGTTTTGTCTATGTTATCCAGGGTATACAGTTGATACCTGCAAGTGAGTTCATCCAGTAGGAGCTTCCTTGGCCACGACCAATCCTGGAATCAACCTTGAAATATATCTTTTCACACATTTTATAAGATAGTACTGAGGCTCAGAACAGTCAAGCAACCTACCCAATGTGCTAGAAAGTGGTAGTGCTGCAGTTTAAATATAGGATTTCAGTCTCCAAATCCACAGCACGTTACTTCTAAATATCAGTGTTGTTCTGTATCAGGCATTATTCCTACAGATGGATACGTCCTGACTCTTTCGTATCTCCTCACAAAATACTTATTCTTTTTATGACCTTAACTAGATATACGTGGCCACTAAATATTTTTCACCTTCCTGCTAATCTTTTTGTTTCCAATTGTTTTTCAAGAGAGGCTTTTATTTCCGGTGAACTTTCTGAATGATACCACAGCAACATTCTTGGAATAGCTTATAGGGCTTTTATATATTTGTCAAAAGTAGAAGTTGAGAGACCTTCATGTTAAATAATTTGAATTATTTTTTCTCCTAAATATGGTACTTTCGCCTGATGTGGTTCCACACATCTGTAATCAGCACTCAGGAAGCTGAGGCGGGAGGATCACTGCAAGTTCAGGGCCAGCCTGTGCTACACAGTGAGATCCTGTCTCCAAATAAAAATGTTAATTTATTCGCTCTCATAGGAAATTTTATTTTTTTTATTCTTCTATAATTCTTTTTAGATGTTTGTGTAGCATTCTCCTCTTGTTATATATTAAGAGAAATTTGTATTATCTTCAATCTTTGGTCTATATTGTTCTAAAGTAGCAGCAAAAATGTTGATAGTATGGTACAATAACATTGAAAAGTATTAGGACAGGTGTGCATGTATGTAACAACCATTTGCTGAGTGTCTAATTTGCTCCACTCAGTGTGCTGATTGCTGAAGGTATATGCAAAACAGACAAAGTCCTCACCCTTCTACCATTTCTGTGGTCTAATAGAGAAGTCAGGCAACTGCACAAGCAATAATAAAATAAAAACTATGTGTGGCCATGAGGGGAATATGCAGGATGCTGTGGAAACTCCAAGTACGAGTACGAGCAGTACCAAACCTGTCGGGGGTGAGCAAAGGCAGAGAATCCCCTCCAGAAAAAGAATTCAATTGTGATCCCAGTTCTGCTACCACATTATGATGTGTCTCCCTGGATATTTTCTCACAAATAAAATGAAATTGTTGGGCAAGGTAGTCTTCAACTTCTGTTCTCAATTTGTTAATTCTTTCGTTTCAGTAGTAATGCATGACACCATAAGTACAGAATTTGAAGACAAACTTGAGTTTGATACCCTTCTTGGGTCTCAAGTTCCATATCCATAAAATGTGAATAGTCTCTGGTACTGGTGTGGGAAGATCAGATGTACAAGCCAGTGATTTTAGGCAGAGGGCAAAGAATGAACATGAACCATCTTCCTTTCATTTCTGTGTCTGTCAGTCGTAAATGATTTAAAGTGTAATTTTAAAAACTAGATATTGGGAAATATGAGGAAAATGTTCCAATGGGAGGGGAACAAGAGAGGGAGGGGGTGAAAAGAAGGAAAAAATGGAAACAAAGCTTTTATAAGTAAGGAGGGGAAGGGGGCAGAGGGGAGGGGGTTGGGGAAGAAAGAAGAATCAAGATGTATCACGCACAGGTACAAATTCCCTACAATGAATGTTTTCATTATGCATGTCTAAAAGGTACCAATAAAATTAATTTTAAAAAGAAAAAAAGTAAAAAATAAAATACTTATTATCAAGTAGAATGCAAAGTTTATTTGAATTTTTAAAGTAAACCAAAGAAACCTTTTATTTTGGTATGTACTTTAGAAGTTTCCCTCTCCTCAGGTTTTACAGTTAAAGTTTGAGAAGCATGGGGACAACATACTTAGTGTGGCCCCTAGTGTATAATATGAATTTGATAGATGATAGCCATAAGCATTGATGGATAATTTTTTGTCTAGAACAGTTGCCTTTGTTTACTGTCCTTAAAATCGACTCTTGCAAATTCTAAATTGTCTTTCTTATTTATTTATTTAGTTAGTTTGCAGTTAGTTAGTTTTCCTGCAATGCTAGCGATTGACACTTCACTCTGCACCCATTCCCAGCCCTTTCTATTTTTTTATTTTGAGAGTCTTGCTATATTCCAAAGCAGGGCTTCAAACTGTGATCCTCCTGCCTTGGGCTCATGAGTAGCTGAGGTTATACGCCTCTAACACCCATGCACAGCTCATTTTTATTTTAAACAATCTTTGGTATGTGACTTTGAAAAAATAATCTTCTTGAAAACTCAAATAAATTGCATCCATCTGTTTTCCATTGGCCACATTCTTATTTACCTACTCAAAGAACTTTTACAAATCAATTGACATGATTACTATTCCAGAAAATGTGTTACCCTCCTCTCTGAATCATGTTACCATTTATACATTTGATCTCATGGGTTTGGGTGTTTGAACTCAAAATCAAGAATGTTTCAGAACCACATGAAGTAAGGTCCAGCTCCTAGTGTTCATGTAAATAGCTAAAGGAATAATATGGACAAATATGATCCATGGATAATCACAAACTTTCCTTTATACATTATTTACTTCTTGACCAGAAGCCATATTCCAGAGAAGGAAAATTAACTAATTTCACTTTTTATCTTCTCCATCAAGTCACTCCATATTAACTCTGTCTTAGGCGAATCACCTCTTATTTCAAGCTCCCCTGACACTCAAATTCTCAACCTTTTAATAATAGTATTTTTAATGTTTTCCGTCAGTCTCAGATTTTCATATGCCTTGTGTTTCTCAATCACTAAAAGATCAATACCCCTATGCAAGCATGAAATATATTTTGGGGATTTTGTTTTCATCTACTGTATATCTTATTTTGTAATTTCTACAAAATTCTGTATAATGTACACGATTAGTAACAACTTGTTAACTAACTGTGCACATTCTAATTGGTATAACTACCCTGCAAAAGTCAAAGGAGTATCAGCAGATAGGAAATAAAAGGAATTAGAGATGATCAGTGGTTGTGGGAATGAATTATCCCCAAAATAACTTACTTATCAAAATCAAGAATTGAGTAATCCATCATTTCTGCTAAAGGAAGCTGAATTTCTATTGAAAGTGAAATGTAATTTGAACTCCATGCAAAGAAGTCATTATTCTCAGATAATTTGCCTTAATTGTAAAATGATAGTTCTTTCAAAAAAACATTACCTTTTTCCTACAAAAAGAACCCCCTTTTCTTTAGCAGTCAAGTGAGTTGATTTCCTTTCAGTTTGCTAAAACCATTTCTAAACTCCATCTTAGTTTCTACTGCGAAGGCAGTTAACTCTGGCGACAGTTGTACATAGACTGACTTGAGAAAAGTCTCTAGAAAAATCAAACTTTTAAAAGCAACTGGTTGGACTCAATGTAAATAAATGTATATTTGACAGATACAGCAGGAACTATAGTAGATTTTGTAGTCTAATATGCGTTGAAACTTAAGACATGGCCACTGATGATGAGAATCTGTACTTGACTTACAGTTAGCAACTTGGAGCCCTACTACCTCAGGTAGAAAAGCCACTGTTAATTTGTTGTGTTTTTTGTCCTAACTACAAAAGATCTTTGGTTGCATTTACAAACATGTAGACACCAAACCAGGATCCCACCTGGGTTACTCAGCTTCTCCAAACTCATTAAATGAAAAGATATAGATTAATTGGAGGGAGTTCAAAGAAGGGTAACAGAAATGATTAAGGGGATTGATTTATGAGGAAAGATTAAAAGAATTTTGTCTATACAATTTAGTTAAGTGATGACTAAGGGGGAAGGGGGTGGGGACACAACTGTCTGAAGGGTGTAAACACCGAGGAGTGCGAAGAATAATTTACTATGCAACATGAGAGTATAACTAGGGCTAATAAGCTGTAATTACCCAAAGGAATAACAGAATAAATTTTTCAGAGAGGCTCACACCCATCAGACTGCCAGCTTGTTTCTCAAGGAGACACTGGCAGATCCTTATGGCCCCAGTCTCTTTGAGATTAAAAATATCTGGTACAAAATACTCATCGGATGCTATTGAGCTTCCTCCTTTTCCAACCCTCATCAATGATCCTGTGGTCCTGCTTTTTACATTATTATGGTATAATTCAATTTTGTCTTGATTAACACTGGTGGGTTCTTCAAAGTTCTGTACAATAGTGCCCATACGAGAGCTCTTTTGGCTTCACTATGAATTTAATTGCAAAGCAGCACAATAAGGGATCCAGTGTGGAGGTGACAAAATGTTGGATTCTGATTGAGACTGTAAACAAAGCAGAAGTCATAGTGTTTGTTTGTGCTTGGAATCTCCAATCATAAACTTTTAAATTGTATTTCCTGTGAAGGCAAGTTCAATTTTAGCATTGTTAAAAAGAAATAAGATATGAAAAATAAATCTTTGTCGGCTTCTTGATTTGTGTAAACTTTGGAATGTGGTTTTTCAGAAAATAAACTAGTCTGTGGGTAACTGCAGGCTAAGGTATTTGGCTAATTCCTATTGTGCTGTCATGACATTCCAGAGCGTTGCTATTTACACGTGCCAGATAACATTTCCAATGTCACTGCAGTTAAAGCAGCTTCTTTTGTATGCAGACTCTTTCTTTTCCTTTATGTTGAGAATCTTCAGAGTGATCACATCTGAAAGTACTGTTAGGGTTTTTCCCCTCTTGCCAAGGAGTTCTCCAGTTCCGGTTATCTCATAAAATTTCTATGTCCTTATCAATTTTTTTGAGAGGTAAACAATATGTGAATGCAATATTTTATGTGTCTTTTTATGGTTTTTATGTTTTTTATGCTGCTGGGGTTTGAACTCGGGACCTGAAGTGTGGTAGGCAAGCACTGTAATACTAAGCTACCCATAGCCCTGCTACCCCTTAGATCTAAAGTGGCCCTTCAAAGTCTGCTGTGTTTGGAGGGTGGTTGGATCCTGAGTTCATGCCCTGATGAGTTCAACAGAATGTGTTAGGAGGTAGGGTCTAGTTGGAAATGGGTCCCTGGGGTGTGACCTGAAAAAGCATATTCTTGTCCTTGGCTCCTCCCTTTCTTCTTGGCTTTGTTTCTTTCGCCAGGCTCTTCCCAGTTATACAACCAGTGACCCACGTCTTCTGACCAGGCCCCGCCTTGCAACATGAGACCTTTGGGGGACATTGTTGATGTAAATCCTAACAAGTCTATGACAGCTTTTTGCTTTAGAATAGTTTTAGATTTACAGAAAAGTTGTAGAGATACAACAAAGTGCCCATCTGCTCTACCCCCAATGTTCCCTATTTCATTAGCATGCTATGTACATGACATCGCTAGATTAATGCTGTTGCATTATTGTTAACTAATATTTATACTCTTTTTATTTCCTTAGCGTTAAGCTAATGTCCCTTTTTCTCTTCCCAGCCTCTGTAGAAGATACCATAGTGCATTTAGGCATCAGGTCTCTTTACTTTCAGCAATTTCTCAGATCTTCCCTTCTTTCAGTTACTTTAACCATTTTGAGGAGTACTGGCAAAATATCCTGTAGAATGCTTCGCATTTAGGATTTATCGGATGATTGTCTTAGGAATACTGGGGTTATAGACTTTTGGAAGTGAAACCATTTCACAGAGGTGAAATGCCATTTTAAATACATTATATCAAAGGAGCATTATATGAACTTGATAAATGTGAAGCTTGGTCACAAGGCCAAGGTAAAGTTTGTCAGGTTCTTCATTTAGTATTTTCTCCTTTTCGTACCATATTCTTTGCAAGGGAAACGATATGAAACCTAAACCCATGTGAAACAGCAGAGAATCAGGCTGTATGTCCTTGAGAGTGAATTATCTACATAAATGATTTGCAGTTCTTCTACATGACTGGAATTTATTTATATATTTATTTGTTTAATCATTTAATACTTTGTATTTGTTTGATACTTTATTTTGTTGTTCAGATTGTGTGAGGTTTGGTCATTAGGAGATCTTTTTATTCAATCTGTGTTGCTTACAATATATGCCCCTCCCTGTGGGCTTTTATTGAACATTTCTTAATTGTTTTGGCATTACCAGATGGCATAGACCAGTGCTGATGAACTTTTTAAAGATAAGGGCCCAAATGTCAACCCAAAACCCAGTCATTTATCACAAAGTCCCAGCACTGCGATTAAATCTGAGTACTGAAATTTTAGTTTAGAAAAAACAATTCATACATTAACACATTTGTCTTAAACAAATAACACACATCACCAGTGATACAGGCTCTTATGTATATTTCCTGCTCTAGACAGTCATATAATCAACCATTTCTCCAAGGATCCCTTGTTCCTTTTATTGGAGAATAGTATTGGAAAACAAGATCTGAGTGCTAGGTGTGCTGACTGCTTACTGGGTGTCATTATTTCTAGGACTTCTCAGCTAGTAGGATAAAAATGTGTGTCATAGTCTATATAGGCACATACTATTGTCACAGATGTGGTCTGAGGAGATCCCCCAAAGAGGAGGCATGGACCTCAACTCACTACCCCTCCCACAGTACTTAGTAGGTACTTTATTCATGCCATATGAGGAGAACTTCAGTACGTATCAGAATGATACATGAAGCACATTTATTAGGGAGAACTAGAAATTACTATGTAGGTCTAGAATAGGAAAAGAGGATTTCACAGGCCCCCAAAATTCAAAGACCTATTACAAAAATGGTCATCTGAGATGAATACACACTTCTCACATGAAGAAATACAAATGGCAAATAAGTACATGAAAAAATGTTCATCATTAGTCATTCGAGAAATGCAAGTTAAAACAACACAAAGATTTCCATCCCACGCCAGAAAGAATGGCTGTCATCAAGAAATCAACCAATAACAAATGCTGGAGGGGACGTGGGGAAAAAGGAACTCTTCTCCACTGTTGGTGGGGGTGTAGAGTGGTGCAAGTACTGTGGAAATCAGTCTGGAGATTCCTCAGTAAACTAGGTTCCATTCAACCCAGCTATTCCCAAGCTGGGTATTTTTCCAGAACAACAGAAAACATCACACCACAGTGATATATGTGAGTCCATGTTTATAGCAGTGCAATTTGTAATGGCTAAATCTTGATAACAACCCAAATGTCCATCAACTGAGGAATGGATAAACAGATGTGGTATTTTTATGCAATAGTGTATTTCTCAGCTATAAAGAAAGATAAACTAGAGGCTTTCCTAGGTAAATGGATGCAACTAGAGACCATACTCATTAGTGAAATAAGTCAGATTCATATGTGTACACATTGTATTTCCTCCCTACTATATGAACCTGAAAAAGGAAACAAAATCTGAAAGGTACAATAGATACTGTGAAAGGGAAAAGAAACTGCTCAAATAGGAAGGAGCAACTGGGATGAAAGAGGGGAGGGGAAAAACAAAGAAGGAAAAGGGAAAAATATGTATATGTAGATAAACAGGATAGCTAGGATAAGGAACTGTTAATGTGTAATTGTTTGCTCAATCTTGCATGCCTATACCTGGTTATATGTGCAACCATTTTGAAGATGACGTTGTGTAGTATAACAACCACTGTTAATATCTTGTCACCATGTTTTGAAATTCTATATCATTTTTATTGCTCTCTATGCTATTTTGTTTATGTACTTGTTTGTGTTATGTTGGTTTCTTTTAAATGAAAAAATTTATATGTTTATATAAGGATAGCTAGAATAGATGCATTACTGATGTCTGTAGTTTATTGAGAGGAACAATCAATGCTTAAAATTTTCTTTTTTTCTTGACCAATTTTACATGCTTGAATTTGGTAATTAGAATGATCTGAAAACAATATGCAGTATAAGAACCATTGTTGAACTTCTACCATTTTGTACGGTGAAGCTCTGCATCATTGTCAATGTTGTGTTTTGTTATTTTTTTATACTTGTTACTGTCTTTGATTGTTTGATCAATCTTACATTCTTTTGTCTAATGAACTGAACAACTTTGTTGAAGATAACAGTATGTAATTTAGCAACCACTGTAAATTCCTTTCATTTTGTCTTGAGGTCATGTATCATTTTTGTTTTTGTATTGTTTTGATTTTGTCTTCATTGTTGTTTTGTCAGTTTTTAAATTTTTAAAATAAAACAAGAAAAGGAGATTTCAGTAGGAAAAGTCAGATTATCCTTACTTGCAGATGACAAGATTTTTTTATACATAAGATCCAAAAAGTCTCCACCAGAAGACCCTTAGAACTAGTAAACAAATTCTGCAAAGTAGCCATATACAAAATCAACCTATAAAAATTAGTAGCCTTCCTGTTCTCCAACAATGAACCTACTGAGAAAGAAAATATATATTAAAAAATCTAAATTTGCTGCAATTTCACTCAAAATACTAATAGCATTTTTCACAGAATTAGACAATTCTAAGCAAAAATATCAACAGCATTTTTCACACAATTGGAGGCATCCAGTGGAGCATGGTAGTACACACCTGTAATCCTAGCACTCATGAGACTGTAGCAGAAGGATTAAGGTGAAGTTGAGGCTAGCCTGGGCTAAAAAATGAGGCCAGACATAAAGTTATACTACAGAGCTATAGTTATAAAAGCATCATGGTACTCCCACAAAACAAACTTGTTGACCAATGGAATAGAATAGAAAATACTGAAACAACTGCAAGCACCTTTAGCCATTTCATCTTTGAGAAGGGAAAGTAACAATCACTAGAGACTGAATAGCCTTTTAAAGAGATGTAACAAATGTTGGTAGAATAAATGTATCTAGATCTATTGTGCAGAAGAATGAAGCTAGATTCATATCTCTTGCCATATACAAAAATCAATTGAAAGTGGGTCAAAGACCTAGAAACACTGAATCTGTTATAAAATAATTGATAAAACTCTTGAAGATAGAAGCGTATGCAAGGACTTCCTTAACAGAACCCCAATTATATAATATGTAATAGTAAGAATCAACAAATGGAATTATATCAAATAAAAAAAGCTTCCGAACAGCAAAGGAAACAACCAAGTGATGAGACAAGCTACAGAATGGTAGTTTTTTTGTTTTGTTTCGTTTCGGTGGTGCTGGGGATTGAACCCAGGGCTTTGTGCATGCAAGGCAAGAGCTTTGCCACTGAACTACATCTCCAGCCCCATGCTGTAGAATGGGCAAAAAATGCCAGCTATTCCTTGCAGATAGATATATGTATTATATATAGTACATATATTGTATCTGTATGTGTTCTTAAAGCCCTAGACACCTTCCCAGACCCAATCAAAAGATGGGCAACTCAACTGAAGAGACACTTTTTAAGAAGTACAAATAGCTAGTAAGCATATGAAAAAATGTTCATCACCTTCGGCCTTTATAGAGATGCAAGTAAAAAGAACACTGGGTTTCCATCTTATTCCAGTAATAATGGCTATCAACAAGGACTCAGAAAATAACAAATGCTGTGGAGGTTGTTGGGAAAACTGAACCCCTCTATATTGTTGGTGGTCCATGTTAATCCATATGGAGATATCTCAAAAAATGAAAACTAGAAATTCCATTTGACTCAGTTGTACCCTTTCCTGGCACCTTTTCTGGAAGAACTGCAGTCATCATGTTACAGTAATATATACATATGCACCATTATAGCGGCATGACTCACAGTAGCTCAATCCTGGAAACAGTCCATATGCCTATGATCAGATAAATGGATACAGAAAAGGAGGTAGATACACACAATGGAGTGCTAGTCTACGGTAAAGAGGATAAATTGGAGTCATTTGTAGGAAAACGGATGTACCTGGAGACCATAATAAGAACTGAAGTACATCAGACATGGTTAAAGATCACATGGTACAGTATCTCTGATATAGGAGACCTGTAATATAAGTAAAGACCGAAATAAAAGAGAGGTGTCAGGAAACGAGGTAGATTCTGTGGAGATGGGAAGGGGGGTCTGGGGCAGAAGGAAGAGGGAAGGGGAGAGGAATATGATCAAAAATATATATATGTATTTACCCATAATGAATATGATTATTATATATGGCAAATACTAATACAGAAGAATCAAAGCAAAATAAAAGCACTCAATCCTTAAAGAAAAACATCCTTTGCTTTGAGTATGGACGGGGGCACACTGATGCCAGTGTTCCGGCTAGCCTGTTACAAAATTGGGAGTCCAGCTTTCACAGATTAGTTCAGGTGGGGCAGTGTCAAGCTTCTCATCACCTGCTTTCTGATTTGAGTGCCCTGGAGGGATCCTCTTGCCTTGAGGGGCCAGGATTTGCTTCCCTTGAAATCTTGCTAAGAAGGGGGCTCTGCTGCTGCTTATGGGGTTACGGTGTCTGCTTGGCAGGCGGTCATCTCCTCAAGTTCCTACTTTTCTTGGATCCTGGGGTAAGACTGTAGGTTCAGAGACTTCTAGGCTTCCATCCAGGGGCTTGTGGAACTGGACATTAAGAAAGATGGCAACTAGGTATCCACCCACACCCTGAGAATTACTTTAGTTACTCTTAATCTTGGTGTCTGTTGTAGTGAAGGGGAATGAGATAGGTTCTATGAATTTGAGGCTAAAAATCCTGTTTGGCCAACTTTTCCCAAGTGATGAACATAACCAGAGTTTTAAGTTAGAGGCAGAAAATTTGGGTTTCCTTATCACTTTTCTACCTCTCCTGATTTCTTTTATCCTCCTTCAATATGAACCTGACTTACTGGGACCAAGGTAATGTTTGGCCAGGTTTCTGCACTATAAATTTATTATTTTATCCCTTTTTATAATGTAGTCTTCAGAAAGGAATCATGATGTGTAACACAAATATTTATCTACAAATATTTCTGTATGTAACCTTGTGAATCTAAATTAAGTTAAACATGAGTTCATATTAATGTCTCTAACCCTAATCTCTTGACAATATAGGTCATTGTATTTGCCTGTGATTGCCTGTACCCTTCTTTCGTATTTGCCTGTAATCTATTCCAAACTGCCATCCCTCTACTTAATCACTCCATTCCACTAACAAATATATAGTGATTTGAAAATTATTGACTCATATTTCTGTGGAGAATTTCAAATATAGACTGCATGCTTCTATAGAATTCCTTTTATGTTTACTCTTACAGAGTCTATGATTCCCAAGTTACTTAGGCCAGTCCTTTTCTGCACACCCACTTAGTAAGTTGTTTCTTTCTTAATATATAATTAGATTCTTTTTTCAAGCTCTGCATTTCATCCAACGATTGATCCCATGGTGACTTCTTAAAATATTTTTGAAAAATTGGTATACATTAAAATTTACCCTATGTGGTATAATATTTTGTGGGATTTGAAAAATGTTGTATACCGACCATTATAGTATCATACAGAGTAGTATTACCATCATAAAAATCTGCTGTGTAGTACCTATTCAACTCTTTTTCCTCCTTTGCAAACCACTCACAACTACCTAGTCATCTGTTTACCAGACTGTGTCTGAAATACATCAGAAATGGTGAAATATCTGTGTTTTCCCAAATATTACATAAATGGAATTTTGAAGTATATATACTTTTCAGCTGACTACTTAGTAATATGTATGTAGAATTCATCCATGTTTTTGTGTGACCTGTTAGTATATTTTTTGTTAGAGAATATTATTCCATTATATAGATACACTATACTTTCTTTTTTTCATTCACCCATGAGAAAACATCTTGGTTGCTTCTAGGTTTTGGTGATCATAAATAAAACATCTATATACATTTTTGTGTAGGATTTAATGTAGATATGTTTCAAATCAGTTGGATAAATATTAAGCACAATTGCTAGATCATATAGGATTAGTAGATTTAGGGTTTTTTGCAAAGTGGCTTGCCATTTTTGCTTTCCCACTAGCAATGAATCCCATTACTGTACATCCTTGCCAACAATTGATATTCTAATTTTTTAAATTTTAGCCTTTATAATGGATGTGTTAGCATTGCATCTTACTTGTGTTTCAATAATGACAATCTTGACCATTTTAGATTGGGTATAATGTATTAAAATTTTAAAGAGCAGTTTTAGTTTACTAATTCTTGTTTTATTGGAATTGAAGGAGCAAATACTTATACAGTATTAGACTTTATACTGGAGAAAGTATTTAAAATTCAGGCTGCTACCTTTTTGAAAATGTGTGGATTTTGTGCTCCTGTACTAATCAACTACAATTTAGGCAAAGGAAGCTTCTGCCATAGTGAATGCTAAGTCACCAGTGGCAGAGAATCAGTCCTAGGCGACTGTGATGCAGAAAGTGCAAGGAGTTAGAGTTCTAGAAGATAATGGTTTCCTAGTTGAATCCAAGATTTCACTTTAGTTTCCCTTTCCACCATCAGCACCCCACCCCGGCGCTCGTGTGCTCGTGTTCTCTCTCTCTCTCTCTCTCTCTCTCTCTCTCTCTCTCTCTCTCTCTCTCTCTCTCTCACACACACACACATATTCCATGCTCTGTCCTCACCATCTGAATATGGAGTCAGCAGTACCACTAAAATGTACTGAATATATATGCATGATTTTTCAGTGACTTTAATTTGCTTTCCTATCACAGATGTGTGATTTCTTCCAAAACTGTTATTTACATCTGATTACTCCCCTTTCCCGCCCACATATAGAATTGAACCCATGGCCTCTCACAGGCTAGGCAAATGATATACCATTACACTGTCCTCCCAGCTCTGCCTCTGATTCTAATTGCCCTGCAGCACCAACTTGAGTCTTCTCTTTCTGTATATCCTCAGTGCTGCTGTGTTGCCCTCATCTCTCCCAAGCTGTAAACTTCTCTTTTCCCCCTTCAGTCACATTTGCATCTTAGCCATTCTATATACCGTTTTTTATGGTCTTACTAAGTAAAAAAAAAAAATTGGTTAGACCAGTTTTATTTTAAATGTTAATGGGGTATACTACATCTAACATTGATTAAACATCTGTAATATACCAGGCACTTTGATACATGTTCTTATAACCTCACAAGGTGATTCTTATTTCTTCCTTATAGAGGAGAAAAATGTAGAGGTGAGTGGCCCACTTTAATAGATTTGTGCTTGCTATTCCCTCTGTCTGGGTTACCTCTCCAGTTCTCTATCTAGGAAGCTACTAAAGCTTCAGAATCACTTCAGAATCACTGTCTTCTCCTTAGGTAGTAGTCTCAGCACTTCCTGTTTCAGTTGATATACTCAGCAAGTAATCTAACCCTTGCTCCTAGTCAAGAGTTACAATACTAAACTGTGACTATATAGACAGCAAGGCCAGATCTTACCGAAATTTGTATTCCTGTTGCACTGTATAGTCCCAGTACAGTAGTTTATTAAAAGAATGAGGTTTATGGAAATGTATTTTATTCTGTGTTGCTGAGGTTGAGCAGATTTTGAAGTGATTTAATAAATTTATTAAATGCTAATGTCAGCAGTGGGACAAAAGTAAAAAGTTGTGATAACTACTAGGAATGAAGCATATGTAGGTAGACACTGAGGCAATGAGTTTTAGCATTATATTTTCATTGTTTTTGGAAACACTGCTATCCTTGTTGTAGTGAGAAGTAAAGTAAAATTTCATAAACTCTGTCTGGCTAGCAAAGACACATAGCAAATGGTTGTAAGCCAGAGTTACTTCCTTGGGAAACAACTTGCTATCAGAAGGACAGACTACAGTGGACAAATGTTTAACATTATTAATGCAGGTGCAGTGGTACATCAGTTCACAAACTTAAATTGTTCCACTATCCTGGGGAAGATGGCTGTGATCGTGTTTGTCACTCAGTGCAGAGTTCACAAATGGAAAGAATATTTCTTTGAAAGCTTCTCTTTGCAAACTGAGTTGTTCGTGAACAGAAATGTTCATGAACCCAGGGATTACTATATAAGTTAACTATTTAAGTTGGAAAACACTAGAGTAGGAACTCAGAGAAAGGTTTTGGTAGCCTATTATCCTTTACAAAGACAAAACAAATAAACTCCTAGGTAATCCAAATCTTTGGGTTGCTTTGATCTCTGATGTATTGAATGTTGTTAGACGTAAGCTACCAACTTACACTTAGGAAATTTTTCTTTCTTGAACTAAAGATACGACAGATAGAGTGCTAGTGTACCATGCAAGAGTCTTTGAGTTTGATCCCCAGCGCTACCAAAAAAGCCTTTGTACAAAAAATTCCATCCTGTGATAAAAGTATCTGGTGTAATTGAATTTGACCTTTATTGCCAAGGAGTAATGCAAAATGTGTTCTCATTTTATTTCTGTCTCTGTCTCTGTTGCTCTCTCTCTCTCTCTCTCTCTCTCTCTCTCTCTCTCTCTCTCTCTCTCTGTCAAAGTTTTGAGACAAGGTATTTTGAGACAAGGTTTTGAGACAAGGCTTCACTATGTAGTTCAAGGTAACTTTGAACTCATTATGTTCCCCAGACTGATCTGGAACTCCTAGGCATCTCTCCACTCCTCCCACAGTGCATGTACCACCTTTCCAGGCTGCAAAATGTTTCCAATCAATTTGCAAAGAGCTCTTGCCACACAACTAGGTACCACTTGTACGAGATTAGGTCTCTGATTACTATTTGAACAGTAACCATTAGCACAAGTCAAAATGAAAACGGTGACTGGCAACTGCCCAGAAATTTCAGTACTAGCATAGATATTTATTGCTTAGAACTTGGCACTGCAATGTCAATTCAAGACCCAAGCAAGATGGTATACAACTGACTTGATTTGCCAAAGAAATTTGAAAACTTGTTTAAAGCTATTAAAAGCATTCATGCTGGTTTTTGGCAGTGCTAGGTAGAACTTGGCTCATCGTGGAGATGGGGTAATCAGAGAGTGAGAAAATGATAATTTAGGCTCTTAGGCAAACATACAAGCTTTGAAAGAGAGTAATCCTAATTGCATACCTCATGCCTGATTGACATGATTCTGAGGTTAAACAACTACCCCAAGAAACTACTTCTACTTGCTGATCATTGACTAGTGGTCCTCTGTTTCCTTATGCACACTGACCGTGGTCTTCCTGTGTCCAGGATGCATCTTCCTGGAGTGTAAATTCTACTCACAGTTAAAGGAAAACATATATCCATCCCTCCTTGCCATGGTAACTAGTGGCTACAGGGAAGGGTGGAGAAATTTGAAAATGACTGTCCTAATTATGACAGCTTTTCAGGAATTCTCTTTTCACTGCTTCCCAGAAGTTTTCTGTTTAGATTTTTTTTAAAGCTACTTTACCCAAGAAAACAAAACAAACAAAAAACCTTCCTTCCTCTTTGAGTCCACTAACTTTCCTCCATAACCTTACTGTGGTATTGGTCCCATTTATATGATTAACTGTGGATCTCCTTACTAAGTAGACTGTAATTCTCAGGAGAACAACATATAGAAAGGTTTTTAGAGGGAGGCTCTCCAGTGACTCACACAGTATTTAACTAAAGAAGTATGTAGCACACAGAGGAGAAATGAATGAATAAAGAGGCAAGTTGAAGAGCAGAAAACTGTCCAGCCCTCAGTGTCTGCCCAGCTAAATAAGATTCTGAGCTCCTCTCCCAATGTTCTAGTTGAAGACTATGAATATAGAACTAGGTATTAACTGAGTTGTTTCTACTTGTGTTACTTATGCCTTAATTTTTTAACTGGTGAAAGATCAGTGTAATTCACTCCTCTGAAAGGCTCAAGAAAAAAAAAACTCATATGAACATCAATTCATTCAGAAATATTTAACAAAATTCGGCATCAATAGATGATACAGACTCTCAGACATTTAGGGGTATAGGGGAATTGCATCAATCTAATAAGGTAAATCTACAAAAGTCCAGTAGCTAATAATGTAAACTAATGCAACCACTATGGACAAGGTTCCTGAAAAACTAAAAATAGAAATTCCCTCTGACCCAGCTATCCTGGTGTAGCTATCTTCCCCAAAGGGCTAAGACCATCTTATTACAGGGATACATGTATACCTATGTTTATAGCTGCACAATTTATAATAGCTAGATCTTGGAAATGACATATATATCCATCAAAAAGTGAATAGATATGGAAAGTGTGGTATTTATATACAATGGAATAGCAGTACTCTGTCATAAAGAAACTTGAGGATGCCTGTAATCCCCACACTCAGGAAGCTGAAGCAGGAGGATCGCTGTGAATTCAAGGACAGCTTGGACTACAGAGTGAATTCAAGGCTAGCCTGAATTACCCTGTCGAAAGAAAGAAAGAAAGAAAGAAAGAAAGAAAGAAAGAAAGAAAGAAAGAAAAAGAAAAAGGGACTTGAGGAATGTAGGTAAATGGATGCAACTTGAGAACATAATTTTCAGTAAAATTAGACACTCAAGGTTAAATTTTGCATTGTTTCACTTATATGAGAAACATAGAGTGAGAGAGAGAAATAAGATATAGAGAGAAGTTTAAATACTTCTCCAAAATATATATTCCTTTGTTTCAAAAGTATGCTAATATATACATTAATTTGCTTAATTTGTATTACTAGTTTATATTAGTTCATTTATAAGAAAATTCTGTTATTACCTGTTCTTTTTAACAATCTTTTTGGTCTACATCTTCTACTTTTAGTACCTACTTTGAAGATGAGACTAATGATATAAAGTGTATTAACTGCTGTTATTGTCTTATTTTATTTCTTCATAAAATAAAAAAGAAACATATTTCTTCTAAAATAAAAATGAGGCGAGGCCATCCACTGTCATCACTTCCAGTCAACATTGTGCTACAGTTTCTAGTAACAAAAGAAAAAATGAACAAGAGCAATTGTTTTGAAAGGAAGTGTTTTACACTCAGATATTATCATTTTGGTAAAGTAAAAAATCTACAAAACAACTACGAGAACTAGTAATTAATATAAGTAGTTCACAGGACCTAGAATCACTATTTTAAAGTGAATTATATTCCTATATGAGAGCAATAAACAATCATAAATTGAAGTTTTCAAACAGTGCCATTCTTAGTAGCATCACAAATATGCTATATTATTAAGATGTGTGTTTCTCCAAACTTGGGTTCTAAATTTTGATGCCATTCTATTTAATTTTTAGAAATTGAGCCAGGAATATAGCTCAGTGGCACAAACACCTGCCTGGCAAGTATGAGATCATGAGTTCGATTCCTGGTAACAAAAAAAAAATTAGAAATTGGAAACATGATTCTAAAATTTGTGTAGAAATTCAAATTCCCTAGAATATACAAACCAACGTTGAAAAAAAAAACAAAGTTAGAAAACATGCTATATGATTTCAAGACTTATTAGAATGTAGTAATAATAACAAAGAACATAATTTTCAATATAAATATTAGCAGTACATAAAGAAAACCAAATAATGGGGGAAGAAACACACCCACACCTATATGAGCAATTGGTCTTCAATAAAAGTATAAGTAATCTAATAGAGAAAGCATAAGCTTTGTAATAAAAATCATGCTGGAAACTCTGAACAGATTATTGTAAACTTCAGTTAATATCTCACACTCCATACAAAATTTAACCCAAAATGTGTCATAAGCCTATTCTAAGCTCTAAAACTATTGGAGTTTTTTATGTATGACATCAACAAGAAAGCATGATTGAGCTGGATGCAGGGATGCACACTTATAATCCCAGCACTCATGATGCTGAGGCAGGAGGATTACCACAATTTATAGGCCACCTTGAATTACATAGTGAGAACATGTCTCAAACAAAAAAAAAAATTCATGGTGAAAAAAATTTAATGAATTTAACTTCAAAATTAAGAACTCTTTATAAGACATTGTTAAGAAAATGAGAAGACAGGATACAGATTGGGAGAAAATATTTGAGAATGGCAAATCTCCAATATAGGTCCTACGTTAAGACTATGTAGTGACTCTTTAAAATCTCAGTAAGGAATAGCTCCTTTTTTAAATGAGTGAAATATTTGAACCAATACTTCACCAGATAATATATGGAGTGAGATTCAACATAATTTGTCATTCATGAAATTTAAATGAAAACAATTATGAGAAATCACTGCCCACTTATTAGAATGGCAAAGCTTAAAAGACTGACTATACCAAGTTTTGATGAGAATGTGAAAAGCTGAAACTCTAATATACATAACGAATGCACAATGGTACAACGTGGTACAAACATGTTACAAAAGAGTTGGGCCGTTTTTATAAGATGTGCTTATTATATGGCATGTTATTCAACAGTTCTAATCCTAGGTATTGCTTAAAAGAAATAAAAGCATACATTCATATAAACATTTGTACTCTACTGTCCATAACACATTTATTTATAGTAACTAAATAATGGAAAGAATTTATTATATCCATCGACAAGTTAATTGATAAACAAAATTCCATGGAACAAAATACTTCTTAATAAGAAGCAATGAAATACATGTTTAAAATGGATGAATTTCAAAATAGTTATGCTAAATAAAAGATATCAGACAAAAAGAAGAATGCATGTGTGATTTTATTCATACAGAATCCTAGAAAAGGAAAACTAATCCATATTGACAGAAAGCAGCTCAGTGGTTGCCTGGGACTTCAGGGTACATCAGTGATCTGCTCAGCGGAAGGAATTATAAAGGAGCATGAAACCAGATGTGCTAGTGCACACCGGTAATCTCAGCACTAAGGAGGATGAAGCAGGAGGATTGCCACGAGTTCAAGGCCAGCCTGGGCTACATAGTGAGTTTCATGCCAGTCTGAACTACACAGTAAGACCCTGTCTCAATCAAAACAAAACAAAACCAAAAAGAGCATAAAGAAATTTTTGGAAGTAATGACTATCTTTCTTATTTTCATTGTGATGATCATTTTCTGGGTGTACATACCTATGTAAAAATTTAACAAATTGAGCTCTTCTGTATGTGCAGATTATTGTATGTGTATAAGGTCATACAATCTTTGACTGGAAATGAAGATGGTTGTAACTTGATCCTTAGTTTGTGTTAAATTTCAGTGGCTTTAAGAGAAAAAGCATAGGCTTAAAGCCAGAGGTTGAGGGAAAAAAATAGTATAGGTATTAGAGACAAGACCTATGCTTAGGTAGCCCCTTGTGGTGAAGGTTCTCAAAAGCTGGTATAAGATTAGAAGATGACATTTTCAGGATTCATGGTTGATTTTCAAAGAGCCATGTGATTTCAAAAAATATCTTATGAAGTAATATATGCATGTGTTTTAAGAAATATAAAGTATGGACATGCAAGCTTATAATGTAAGCAAAGTTTAACTGTTCCAAACTTTTACTGTGTTATTCACTGAGATTATTTCTTTTACCTCTATGGTTTAGTTCTTCTGGAACTAAATGTTTAGTTTTTCTAGCTATTTCTTTTTTTTTTAAGTATAAAAAGCAAACAAGCAAGGAAAACAAAAAAAAACAACAACAAAAAAGGAAAATATTAACAAAAAGACAAAAGTAGCACAAGAGCAATACAATCAAATTTGAATTATAGACAAAGCAACAGGGAATCAACAATGGTTGCTGCACCACACATTGATAACTTCAAAGTGCATGTTTGTGAAATCACATACAGACATACAATCTTGATCAAACAATCATGAACTGTTCCTTACCATAAAGTGACACAGGTCAACAGTAGCTCCATATTAGCCATCCTGCATATACATACATAGATACATATTTGTCCCTTCCTTCCTCTTCTTCCTCTCCTCATCCCACCTGCTCCCTGCCTTTGAGCAGATTCCCTTCACAGCCCCCAATCCACATTCCCACCTTCAGATTCCTACACCAGTGATACAATACGCTGCCTGCACATGAACCTCTGATTTATTTCACTTGTGAGTATGGTGTCCAGTTGTGACCATTTGCCTACAAAAGCCCCAAATCTGTCCTTCTTCATAGTTGAGTAATATTCCATTATATAAAAACGCCACGTTTTTTTAATCCATCTTCTGTGGAGGGACATTTGGGTTGCTTCCACAATTTAGATATTACAAATTGTGCTGCTATAAACATGGGTGCACATATATCACGGTGATATGATGTTTTCAGTTCTTCTGAGTACCCAGAAGAGGAATAGTTAGGTTGAATGGGACCTCTAGACCAAATTTGTTAAGGAATCTCCAACCCGATCTCCACAGTGGTTTCACCAGTCTGCATTCCCACTAACAGTGCAAAAGAGTTCCTATTTCTCCACAGCCTCGCCAGCATTGGTTACTGGATGATTTCTTAATGCTGGCCAGTCTTACTGGGGTGAGATGAAATCTTAATGCTGTTTTTATTTGCATTTCTCGAAAGACTAAAGATGTAGAACATTTTCTCATATATTATTTACCATTTGTATTTCTTTATCTGAGAAGTGTGTATTCATCTCAGATGCCCATTTCTGGATTGGGTCTTTGAATTTGGACAGGGTCATGTTTTTTAATTCTTTGTATGTTCTAGATAGAAGACCTTTGTCTGAAGGACAGCCAGCTAGGATTTTTTCCCAACTTGTGGGTTTTCTTTTCACTTTGCTGGTGATTTCTTTAGATGTGCAAAAACTTTTCAGTAAGATGAGGTCCCAGTTATTGATTCTTTGAAGTGTTTCCCTTGCAGTTTGATTTTTGTTCATGAACTCTCTGCCTACTCCTATGTCTTCAAGATTTTTACCCAAGTCCAACATGCATTCATGTTAAAAACACTAGAAAAAATAGGAATAGATGGCCTTCACCTCAATCAGATCAAAGCCATCTATGACAAATCAACAGCCAACATCATACTAAATGGACATAAACTGAAAGCATTCACTTTAAACTCAGGAACAAGACAAGGATGTCCATTGTCACCACTCCTATTCAACATAGTTCTGGAAGCATTAGCCAGAGCAATCAGACAAGAGAGAGAAATAAAAGGAATAAGGATAGGAAAGGAAGAAATTAAACTATCACTATTTGCAGATGACATGATACTATACATGGAGGACCCCAAAAACTCCACAAGAAAACTCCTGGAATTAATTGACAAATTCAGCAGAGTAGCTGGATACAAAGTCATCACCCAAAAATCAATAGCATTCCCATACACGAACAACAAACAGACTGAGAGAGAAATTGAGGAAACCATACCTTTTACAATAGCAACCAAGAAATTGAAATACTTAGGAATCAATCTAACAAAGAATGTGAAAGATTTATTCAGGGAAAACTACAGTACTCTGAAAAAGGAGATCAAAGAGGATTTCAATAAATGGAAAAACATACCCTGCTCATGGTTAGGGGGAACTAACATTGTAAAAATGGCCATACTACCAAAACTGTTGTACAGATTCAATGCAATTCCCATTAAACTACCATTAGCATACCTCACAGATACAGAGAAAATACACCTCAAATTCATCTGGAACCAGAAGAGACCCAGAATAGCAAAAGCAGTCCTGGGCAATAAGGACAAGTCAGGTGGAATCACAATCCCTGACCTGAAATTATACTACAAAGCTACTGTAGTAAAATCAACCTGGTACTGGCTAAAAAACAGACCTGAGGATCAATGGAACAGACTGGAAGATGCAGCCATAACCACAAATACACTCAGCCACCTAATATTTGACAAAGGGGCCAAACAAACTCAATGGAAAAAAGATAGCCTGTTTAATAAATGGTGCTGGAAAAATTGGCTTGCCTCTTGCCAAAGACTGAAAATAGACCCAAGTCTATCACCATGCACCAAACTCAAGTGAAAGTGGATCACAGATCTCAATTAACAGAAACTTTAAATCTATTGGAAGAGAAAGTAGGTAAAAATCTTCTAGCTATTTCTTGATCTATCTATTGTCTTAGTTATTTTTCTCTTTGCTGAGAAAAAATACTCAACACCACAATAAAAGGAGGAGAGGCTTATTTTATTTAGCTCACAGTTTGTAGTGGCTTCAGTACATACTCCATTGGCTCCAAGGGAGTGTGGCATGGCCATGGGACATCACAGAAGAGAAACCGTCCATGGCAGGGGAGAGTAGGCAGATGGCAGGCAAAGAACGAAGTAGCAAAACAACAGCAGTACCAACACTCCTTTCTGTACCTTTATATTCCATCCGGGCTACCCGCCTTGTGGGTGGTTACACTCATATCCAGGGTGGGCCTTCCTTAATCCCAGTGTCACACCTTTAATCCCAACATCACAACCTTAATCCACGTTCATACTCCCTAGATCTGGCCACCTCTGAAAAGCCCCACCTATGCCTATGAGTACATGAGGATTTCAGGGACATTTGGATATAAGCCATAATGTCTATTTTTGACTTTATTAATTTTGTGATTTGATAAATGCAGTTTTATCTCCATTCCCAATGCAATTATTGTGCTTTTTGATTTGGTGATAGTGCTGGGGATTAAAACCTGGTTTTCACACTGAGCTATAACCTCGATATTTTTATTTAATGTTGAAGCAAGTTCTTGCAATGTTGCCTGAGCTGAAGCTCAAAATTATATTTCTTCTTCCTCGGTCTCCCAGAATGCTAGGATTACATGTATGAGCCACCATGCCTGGTTTTTTTTTTTTATTTTAGAAACATAAAAGTACAAAAACATATTGACAAACAGACACCCATTATCATAGAAAATAGTACAATCACAGCTAATCTATAGACAAGGAGATATGGTCTCAACAGTAGTTGTTGCTTTATCCATTGATATCTTCGAATTGTAGATGTATGGACCCATATACAGACATGCAAATTTAGTCAGACAGTTGATCCTCTCA